>OY755038.1:80895852-81013352 GCA_963576565.1 Aspidapion aeneum | reverse complement strand
ATTTAGCCATAACTCAAAAACCATTCGTCTGACAAATAAACATGCAAAAGTGTTTTGTAGGAAATTTTTTGTCTTCAACTTTTGTTTAAAACTTTTTTTCTAAAACGTACAGTAACCAAGTAATTTTAAAAATACCCTTTTTATGCACACTAAATCCAAGATGGCGGGGGGAGCCGGCCGCCCCCAAGGTCGAAAACTCAAGTTATTTTTGCAAGCTAAAATTCTATAATGACTGGACTATTGAGCCACCCCCAAAAATAGTGTTCTTGTGCGTCCAGAAGTCGGGGTAGTTACACATTTACAACAATTCAAATCTTAAAGTAAAGGCCGTCATCACAGCTGTTTTCGAATCGCCCTTAGTCAAATAACCAATTTTTGCTTGTATTTATTTTTTTAGCTTTACACTTTAAAAACTTACCATTTTAAAAATCGCTAAAAATACAAACATGTTGCATTTGTGTTTCTCTAAGTAAGTATGTAATAAAAAACATAACAATAAATTAAAATCCTCAAAAATCACTATTATGTGTATTTTTTTAATCGAACATTCAAACGGATTACAGACCAAAGCTAATTTTTTCCGCAATTATGTGTATTTTTTTAACCGAACCGAATTTAACCCAGGAATGCGAATAAATTATATGTGTTGAACGACGCGCCACGAAATCCGGTCAATAACCTCGGCCGGTATTGGGATTCTTATCCAAGCTCTTCTGAAAACGGCAGCGGCCATTTATTAAGTCCCCGACTGTACCACGAGCTAACACGTGCTTAATCATTTGGATACTTCAGGGCCGGTTTATCACTAGAGGGGTAACTCATCGTATTAGCTATAGCCCTGGGCCTTGGATCAACACTTATATTGGGGTAAACCTCGAGTTAATGAGAAAAGTGTTTATCCAAGCTTTTTTATCCCAGAGCTCCGAAACTCGCAGGTTGGCAACACTGATATCAATCAATCATCTTCATTTTTGCCCTTATTATTTAATAGTCTGTGTTTTTCTTTAACATTTTGTCCTTATATTTATATGTTTTTTTTAATATATTAGGTGTTTTTACACAATTTAAATAAATTGACAAAAATTTTTTGTTCTCCTATAGGCATAAATTGAAAAGAATGTTTTGTTGATGTATGTGTTTATTATGGATAAAAGAACTGAATCTACAAAATAAAAAAATATACAAAATTTGCACTCTAATATCTTTAGTCAAGCTTTTAGTTTTTTAAGTTTTCTTTGAGTGCCATCATCTTTGTCAGAGTTTTATTCAAAGATTTATTAGCAGCGACTAAGTCATTGTGGCAACACTGATATCAATCAATCATCTTCATTTTTGCCCTTATTATTTAATAGTCTGTGTTTTTCTTTAACATTTTGTCCTTATATTTATATGTTTTTTTTAATATATTAGGTGTTTTTACACAATTTAAATAAATTGACAAAAATTTTTTGTTCTCCTATAGGCATAAATTGAAAAGAATGTTTTGTTGATGTATGTGTTTATTATGGATAAAAGAACTGAATCTACAAAATAAAAAAATATACAAAATTTGCACTCTAATATCTTTAGTCAAGCTTTTAGTATTTTAAGTTTTCTTTGAGTGCCATCATCTTTGTCAGAGTTTTATTCAAAGATTTATTAGCAGCGACTAAATCATTGTGCTTTTTAATAAAATTATTTAAAAAAACTTTATATGCCCTTAAACTAATTTTTTCAAGCTTTGACAATAGTTTTTCTCCACAGAAATACTCGCTAGAGTTATCTGAAGAAAAATTTTCAATATAAAACATTTCACAATAATTTATTAAAAAGAAACAAGTGATTGTGTGAATAAGTGAGATGGTTTTCACATTCAATGAACTGAATGTAGTGGTCGTCAACAATTTTTTGAAAAATTACCCAGCACAAAGTTTAATATATATTTCATTAATGTGTAAGTTAACTACCAACTCATGTTCTTTTAAAAGCTGTATCTTACTTTTTAAATATTTCACACCACCAGAGAGATTAATATCTGTTAACAATATTTTACAAATCAGTTTTTTAATATTGCGAGGGTGCGGAAACATATTACCTTAGAATTGTAAATTGACATTTATGCACTGAATGACTGGATAAACAAAGACGAAGCCAACATTAAAGTGTATCCACCATATCTTCGATTCTCAGGTTACCTTTTCAAGAGACCTAATTGTTCAATAAGAAATGACAATTGAACACATTTTTCAGTCTCACTATCGAAAATGTCACTAAGGATGTCTATTACTTAATCAATCTTATCCATTTCAATAAACTGCATTAGCACTTCAAGTGTATCGGTGTAGTCAAATTAAACTCCTGCTTTTTTGGCAGTTTGTTTTTTGGAATGGTCACATTGTTAACATTCACAAAAAATAACAAATCTCCCTAAACAACTAGAGATGCTAACAGTGATGGATTGTTGTTCAAAAATGTCATCAGGCCAGGCAGACTGTGTCACCTTCTTGGGTTAAAATCCAATTCTTGTTTATTTTAGTATTAGAACAATAAAATTTTGAAATGTTGTCAATATTTGATAAAACTTTTTATTTCTTGTATTGCAGTTCCCATTTGTTGCCTCTCGACATCAGCTTATCAAACAGTAGATACAGGTTATCTACTTAGTTATTTCGGGACATTTTCAAAAATCGTAGGTACAGCATTTTCTGTTAATTTGGGATTTTGTCTTTTAAAATTTTTTAGCTCTCCATTTAAAACACACTTATCAAACCAAATAACCTCCTCGTTAGAAATATGTTTGATGCAAACTTGTAGACGTTTTAAATTACTTAAATCATTAGGAATTTTTTGCAACCAAATTTCATGCACTTGTTTATCCACTGGCAAATGAAAAGTTGACACATATTAGGTTTCAGTTTTATGGTTGGACCGACAAGGAACAACACTAATTACACGTTCGTGGCATTGTTTATCTTATAGGTATTTTCTTTATAATTTACTTATTAGCCATTAATTATTTTAATGCAGCCCACTACAGTCTTTTTCGTGGGCTGCGTTATTTTAATAACTGATAAAATTCACATAAAATTCGTGCCCGAATTAAAAAAAAATCGACGTAAACAAACATTCCAAAACTGAAAACACATGGTTTATATTGACAGCTGGCCGAGATGCCTTTTTTGTGACCCTCCTATGGTCACGTGATATTTCCGTGCTCGGGCCGGTCTTTCTCGTGGGCTGCGCGGGCTATTAAGAACTTGCAGACTGACAGATCAATCAAGATTCTACATGCCGACAAAGGAAACGTGACGGTTATCGTGGATGTCGAGACATACGACAGAAAGATAGAAGAAGCTTTGGTAAAAGGACACTACAAAACAATACCGAAAGATCCAACCACAATTATAGACGAGGGCATCTACAGCCTGACTCCACACCACAGTAAGGCACCACATTTCTATGATTTACCAAAGATCCATAAGAAGGATGTACCACGACGACCAATTACCGGCTCCAGGGATTCACCGACCAGCACTTTGTCGAGGTTCTTGGATATAGTTTAACCATTACAGGGTAAGTCCGAATCTTTTGTAAAAAATCGGAACATTTTGTCGAGATTTTAAAAAGGATCGAATTAGATCCCGACGATAGATTTGTAAGTTTTGATGTAGAAAGTCTTTACACCAACGCAACGTGCCAATAAATAAGTCACTCAGTATCATTAAAAACAAATTACTTACTGATGATACACTTCACGAGAGAACAACGCTATCGGTGGAGGGGGTGATGGATCTGTTGCAGCTCTGTCTCCGTAACTCTTACTCTCTATGGCCAGTGATAGCGAACATCTAGATGGAGTGGTTCGAAGACCATGCTATTAACACAGCAACGGTCAAGCCAAATATTATGGCTACGATACATGGATGACACATTTATTATATGGACGGAAAATGATGACGAACTACACAATTTTTGACACCATCTGAACGGTATTCGACCAACAAACAAATGCACAATGGAAATTGAAAAAGATTCGGCCTTACCTTTTTTGGATGTTCTTGTCAAACGATTAACAGAAATATTCAAACTACTGTATATAGGAAACCTACACAGACAAGACAGTACTTTAATTTTAAGCCTAATCATTCTGTTGCTACAAAACAGGTTTGAATTTAAGAGCCGTAAATATTTTTAGTAGTAATGAAGAATTAACCACAGACATTACCAACATTAAAACGGACTTACAATAGAATGGTTATTCAGAGAAATTAATAAGCTCAACGATCTATAAAATTAAAAACACGGTAAATGCAGCAAATTCTCAAAATAATAATCCGTTGGGTGTTATTAACATTCCTTATGTTTAAGGGATTTCAGAAAATATAAGACGAATAGTCAAATACTATAATATAAAAACAGTATTTTCATTGGGAAATACGATAAGGAGCTTTCTAACTAAAACAAAACCAGAAAATTCCTCAAATAATAAAGAATGTATTTACCAAATATAAGTATAATAAATCACATGTAGGTGAAACAAAACGCCCTTTTCAGATTAGAGTGAATGAACATCTAAAAAGTACCGAATTAGGGGATATTGAAAAATCCGGTTTGGTGAATCACGTTCATGTTCAAATGATCACAGGATTCAGTGGTCAGAAGCTAAAGTTTTGCAAATGGAGTCAGATTGGCGAAAACCAAAGTTTATTAAAGCTGCGTTTGTAATGCAGAATAAAGAAGTTTTCAGTCAACCAAGCACGGATATACCAAACATATGGAAACCACTTCTTAAGGAAAACAAGCGTCTTAGGGTTAAAAAAGGCCCTGACTGTACACCAAATAGTATAAGTAGTAGCCTATAGACTGGATTGTTTAGTTTACACTCGAAAACGTTTAAAGATACTTACTAACCATAACGTCGTTTTTAAAATAAATATAGACAATGGAAGTCCGAAATTTTGTTTCTAGTGATTTGTTTTTGAGATATTTATATTTTAGTTTCTCATGGATCCAATATTAAACCCTCTTTTTATGAATTATTCCAACATTTTAAAAGACAATAGTGCATTTACATGTTGGATTTATGTTTTCTAGATACAACTCCCCAGAATTTAAATAGGGAAAGTGGGTCAAGTAATAACTCTTTTTTATGATCTTTGATTTAACTTTATAGTGTTCTTAAAATTTATTGACAATTTAATCACCTTGAATGTCATATTGACATGTATCCCAAAAACTAATTATTGGAATTAAAAAAATTTGAGAGAGATGTAAAGGTGTTTCAAATAACTTTAAAAAAAGGTATTACTTGACCAAGTTCCTTATTCAAAATCTGGGGTAACTTTTGCCCGTCAAAGGGGTTGTATCTAGAAAACACAAATCCAATATAAAAATGCAATAGTTTCTTCTAAAATGTAATAATTCAAACAAAAACGGTTTAAAGTTTGTTATGGGTAATTAAAATTCAAATATTTTAAAAACTAAAAAAACTGTTTGGTTTTCATAAAACTAATCAATAGATTTTTTTAAATTTTAACAGATCTTTAAAGGGAATTCAAACAGCTTTAAAAAGAGGTATCGTTTCATTAACTTTCCCCATTCAAATTCTAGGGCTAAGTTTCACCCATCGACGTCGTGTATCTAGGAAACACAAATGCACTGGTCTCGGGGTTTCTATTAAATTGTTGGAATAATTCATAAAAAACGGTTTGAAGTTGTTTCCATTTGAAATTAAAATTCAAATATATCAAAAACTAATCGATAGATTTCGAAATTTTAACATTGTATTCGAACTCCTTTAGAAAATGGTGCCACTAGACCAAGTTTAAATTCAAGAGGTTATTTTCACCTTCATGGGATGCGCGACCTTCAGAAACGTCAAGATACTTTAAGAATACAAAATCGACGTGTCCAAGGTTTTCCCAAAATCGCACTCCAAGTGCCCAAAAAGGCCTCTGTTTCGATGTTCGTGAAACACCTTGTATATTATTTCTGATCGTTACAAGTCCTGTATTATGAAAAAAATGGTGCACTGACATGCAAACATAAACGATATAATTTAACCCCGTCCTATCCATTGGTTTATTTTATATTAGGCCCATTTCACAAAATCGAGACAAACGAAAACATCCGCGCATATCAATGGAATGACGGCCGTATAAGTAATAAATATATTTAGATGCAGGCGTATTATCCATTGCGATTTTAGTGCAGCGTTGCCTATGCAAGAAGCAGATTTAAAAATGTTTGTGTGATTTTTAGTTTGTTTAAAGCAAAAAAGCCAATAGCAACGAAAAATATCACTTCAACGAAAGCACCTGTTGTGATGCACCATTGTCTTTGAAATGTTTCACAATCCTCCAATGAGAAAAGTTCAACAAGCGATTTAAAATAATCGGCAAATGCCATTAATTCTACATTTTTTACCTAAATTACCAAAGAATTTTGTTGAAGGGCAACAATAAAAAGAAGTGGTAGGAGATTTGACCCTTGATTCTAGAAACTGATATCTTTCACTTGTGCTAGTTCCCAGATACCATTGAATTAAATTAGTTAAGCATGGAGAAAAATCTATTTCATTTTGTCCATCCAAAATGGTGCTGTGACTTATTTTATGAAAAGCCTTTTCTAAATCCGTGTAAACAACATCTACTTAACTCTTTCTGTTTAAAGGCCTTTGTACTTATTGCGAGAAAAGGTTTGTAAAGGTAGGATGGTAAGAAGCCATCACTTCTGCAAAAAGTCTATGAAATATTATGATTTCGAATATTTTTGAAACTGCGCATACTATCGTAAGAGGTCTTAATTTTTTGTTTGTTTGAAAAAGTTTATAACATAATATTAAATAAATTTAGAGGCGATTTACTGATCCAAAAAGTCTCTAATGACCAAAATTCAACTTTCGATGATAGAGAACTCAGATATAAAATAATAATATAAACATTTTAGTTTCTAGGCATCTTATAGATATCTTTATTATGTTTCCAGATGCGTAAAATTAATTAAATATCTTATCCTATGATAAAATCCTAAACATACGTTTCTGACGCACGACCTTTTAAAAATATTTTTTTAAATATTCATACACCTTCCTTAAGCTGATTGTTACGTCTTAAAATTAAAATCATTAAGACTTACTTATGCTATTTAGAAAATTGTTCTTTTTAGATAAATTTAAATGTGGAAATCTAAATCTTTTAAACTAACGTGCATCATACTTACTTACCTTGTTAATATGTTTTTAATAAACTCGATTTTTATAGGTACGAAAATAGGACTAAAGAACGTATACATCCCTCCATATTCGGCGCCTTTTTGTTTCAAATTTCGATACGCTTCCAGAAACGCTTCAAAAAAACAAATTTTTCCACTGAAAAATCGTCTAGCATTTCCAAACGGGAATTCTACGTCGTCCATTTGAATAACACCTTTTCTCTTCCAGTATGTGAGCCTAGGAATTATATTAAGTTACAGAAAGTTTTTTGTTTTGTCTCTCAGGAACAAATTTAGCTGCATCCGAGCCATCCCAAATTAAGAATAAGGATAGTTTGGAGGTATACCGGGTTCGTAAATTCAGATCTAGGATGCCAGAAAGTCGTGTGTTTGCGTATAGACAGATGAAAAATAAAATGAGAAAAGAAGACATAGACATTTGCAGGGTTTCCTATTACAGTTGTGGATTTATAGGTAACACAATTTAAATGATTTTTTTCTGATTCTGATTTTTTTTTGTGTAGGTAAAAAAACTGTTTATCGGTTTTTCTTTAAAAATGTTAAAAACATTTTAAAAATGGTTTTTTTGTTAGACTTGTTTTAAAATATCGATTTAATATGATTGTTCAGGGATGTTCCAGGCTGTTCCTAAAAATTATTAAAGATACCCTATCTTTGGCTACGTTTCGAAGTTAACTATTCCTTTTTTAAGCTATTACACCATTCAAGAAGTTATCTAGTTTAACATAGAAAATAAATGTTGCTAAATTGAATTAACATTTTGTCATAGAAATTTTTTTGCTAACATGCTAAACCTATATTAAAACTGATGTGAACCTATTGTAACAGAATTTCCCATATTTTACTCTAAATATTTCTCAGATTTTTTCTTAAGGGCTATTTCTTTAAATATAATATAATACAGTTTTTTTCCCATGGCAGAGCACCATATGTTTCATATATTTTAACCTCTTAAAACCAGACAACAGGCAACTCTTGTAATTTTGATATAATCTGGGATTTTAGGAAAAATATATCGTCAATAAATGTCACACGTTAAACACTTTCTTAAGCCTAAAAATTTTAAGTGGCTTTTAAACCCAGGCCATGTCCCTTTGTCTGTTCTGTAAATATTTTTTCTTTATTTTTTCGGTTTGGTGACAGATATACAAACAAAGAAATATTTTATATTTCCCTAAAATAAAACCAACTTTTCATAGTAGCTTTTCTTTATGTTGCGAATTTTCTTGTCAGGGTCTCAGATATGAACAGAACTTTTAAAGTTGATTATAGCAATCAAACAATTGCTAAAGGCTATGTAAATATAAGACTTGATTTGTCATATTTTTTAAAGAGAAAATTGGAAATTTTCTGGAAAATAGCAGTTGAGTTTTTCACCGGGTTTTCTTAACTTAGGCTATATGCCAACCCGGTGTCGATTTTAAAAGCAAAAAGTCGAAGGCACTTTCTTTAAAGGCAAAGTGATTTTTTTTAATCGGTCAATTTTAATAAATAATTAGTAAATTCAGAACTGGAATCAACTAGGATGTTTCATTTTTTAGATCAGTTTAGGTGACTTTTATTATTATTTATTCCGAAATTAGGTAATCTAGGGTGATTTTGAGCTTTAACTGATTTTTTTGAGTAGGCGGGTTCCAGAGGCATGTCTCTAGGATTAGGTCATCTTTACTTAAATTAAGTCAGGGAAAATTTGATGTTTTATTCTTTTTTGGTGTCAATGAATTTACTTCTTTTGTCTCTGTTTTTAAACACAAAATTTTAGGAGTAATATGTTTATGCATTAGTTTTTTAAATTTAGGGCACGGCTACCCATATATGTCAAATAAGAAGGGATAATCTGAGAGCAGCTTTTCAAGTTGTAAAGTTAAAATTTAGTTCCGTCTTAGGGTTTTGAAAAGTCAGTCGGGATTTAAAATATCAGCGCGTGCGCCGTGTTTTGAAAACTTTAACTTTTGTAAGTAATGTCAAGTATCAATTATTACACTGCCTCAACCCTTTCTTTATTTGGGATCTACTATTTTGGGATCAAAATGGGTTTTAAAATGAGTTGGTTAAGACATGGGTAATGTTGGTTTTTTATTACTTTATCAAGTTTTGGCTAAACTTGGGATGTCTGTATAAAGTCTAAAAATTTGGGAACGGGGTGGAAATGAAATTGTCTAAAATAAAACATGATTTAGCTTTGTTTGTTTCATTTTGTCAAATAATTAATTTTATCACATTTTCCTTGAATTGTGTTTTTTTAATTTGTCAAATTTTCATATTTCCATCTTTTTATTTTAAAATATATACGTGCCTAGTCTAGAAACAAGGCCTTTTTATTTAATAAGAAAATTATAAGAGAACAAAAAAACTTTAAATCTGATAAACAACCTATCGATTATTTAATCTTACTTAGAGCAAGCTGAGTATACTTGTATTATAGCTAAAAATTGGTAATAAGCTTAATTCAGATCAAATCAAGAAATTTAGTTAATCTCAGATTGGTCTAATCTAAATAGCTTTGATGGGCAGTTCATATCAAATACATACCTAAACAAAACAGTGAAATATAGTGAAAAATAAATATCATCCAATCGAGTAGCAGTTGTCTAGAGGTTTAAGATTTAAATTGGTAAGTAAGCTTATTCATGTACTAACAAAGTCTGCGGAACGCCAACATGGATCCAATCTCCTAGAACTACTTTGTTTTTCAGAGATCTACATTGTTTCAGATGAAGCGCACCAGGAAAGACTTGCATGTGTCATCTTGGTGATGTGTGCTTTTACTCTATCTCTGTTCTATTAGGTATACCTATCCCCAAAATATTCACAGAAAACTTAAATAAAGTAGTTGCCTTAAATAAAGATAAAATAAATAAATAATAGGGACGTATTGCAATAGTGCCAGGCACAAATTGTGCCGGTCACTATATTGACAGTTTCTCATTATCAGAACAGCTGTGGCCTTTCAAAATTAGGCCTTTGTGTTTTATACGAGCCGAATTTAATATTGACGCCACTATTAATAGAAAATAAACGACGGGATTTATAAATTCGACTTTGGTATGTCAATTTTGAAGGATCAACTGTCAGTTTGTAATACGAAACTATCAATATAGTGCCCGGCACAATTTGTGCCTGGCACTATTGCAATAGGTCCCTAATGACCGCTCACCCGTTACACTATACTTATACCACATGAATAAATAATATGAACCAGAAGGCTGACTCTTCAGAGTTCGCTTTGATGTGCATGCCGACTACCTATAGCTACGTTTACATTTGGAGAGTTTACTGGCGGAAAGTACTGGCAGCCACTAAACTTACCATATGTAAACCAAGTCAGATGTAAACTACAAGAAAGTTCACTTGCTACTCTTCCACAAGTACAGCTACGTTTACATTTAAGCTACGTTTACATTTGGAGAGTTTACTGGCGGAAAGTACTGGTAGCCACTAAACTTGCCATATGTAAACTACAAGAAAGTTTACTTGCTACTCTCCTACAAGTACAGCTACGTTAACATTTAGAGAGTTTACTGGCGGAAAGTACCGGTAGCCACTAAACTTGCCATGTATAAACTACAAGAAAGTGCACTTGCTACTCTCCCGCAAGTGCTTTCCAAAAGTTGACGGGCCGGCTAGTTTAGTGGCTGCCAGTACTTTCCGCCAGTACTCTCCAAATGTAAACACATGTCAGCAAGCGTTCTGTGAGAAAATGTCCACGTTTTTTACAATGAATAAATGTAAGATAATTTCCTTTTTAAACATATATCAAAAATATGAAATTTTGTGGAATATCAAGTTCATCAGCAACCTCCGGTAAAAAAACTGAAATAGTACATTTCGGTAGTCTGGATAAATACTGCAAGGAAGCAAAACATCACCAGTGGCCAGATAGCGTAATGTGACTTCCAATTTATTTTGGGAGAAATAGGACTACTTATACACGTTTCCGATTTGGTTAGTTTATGTTAACCTAGTCTTAACAGTTCTTTAAGTTTTTGGTATGATAATCTCATAAAATTCCTATAAGAATCGGGATCTTCAATTGATATATAGCTACGTTTACATTTAGAGAGTTTACTGGCGGAAAGTACTTTCAGCCACTAAACTTGCCATGTGTAAACTACAAGAAAGTGCACTTGCTACTCTCCCGCGAGTACTTTCCAAGAGTTGACGGGCCGGCTAGAGTGGCTGCCAGTACTTTCCGCCAGTAAACTCTCCAAATGTAAACATAATAGCAGCACATCTGATATTTTTATAACAACTATTAAATTATATTTTAACGATTCTGCAAAAAAAAAGGCAATATTTTATTACTCTAAAGGTGCGTACTGACTTGCAACAAATCACTCCAAACGCGCAAAACACTACGAACATTCCGATCTTTTTCCTCCGAATGCAACAAACATTCGCGCGCAAAAGATCGTCGTGTTTGCAAGGTCATTTGAAATACCTCCTAATACGGGGTTCTAACGATTTCGTAAAATTTTGCTTGATTCTGCCCTTCAAAAGTTATCCAAATTCATATAAAATCTTCCTGGTATAATTTCGACCCTACCGACACAAAAAGCCGCGGCTCTTTTCGGGTCCGACAATAGTATTTGTAGGTCGCGACGTCACGAAAAAGAAATGAAAACAAGATTTCCAACACTTCCCTCGCGGAAATCACATAAACTACAGGTAAATATAAATCGAACAGAAATTCCAGGATCCTTGTATGTGGGCATATCCTCAAAAGGTGCGCTTCTGTAGAATATGAAATGATGATTTACATAAAGTTAATCTTTAATAAACATTTTTCGATATGATTTTTAAAATTGCGTAAAATTTAAAAAAATAATTTTTCGCACTTTGATATTTTTTAATTTTTAGCTCACATGTATGCATACAGACAGACAGATATACAGACATACAGACATACAGACATACAGACATACAGACATACAGACATACAGAAATACAGACATATATATACATATATATATATATATATATATATATATATATATATATATATATATATATACATATATATATATATATATATATATATATATATATATATTTTATATATATCTATATATCTAAATTAAGTAAGTTTATTCAATATTTAGAGTCATTTAGAATAAAACTGGTAAAAGGTATTGGTAAAAGGATAATAACAATATAACTGCAAAATAAAAAGACGGACGGACGGACGGACAGATGGACAGACGGACGGACAGACGGTCAGACGGACAGTCGGACAGACGGATAGATGGACAGACGGACAGACAGACACCATAGCTCACCCTACTTATAGTATACGTGTGAGCTAAAACATTATACTTGGTATTACACTGGTCCACTGGTCGGGTCCCCGGGTGTTGCAAAGAGGTTTTTTTGTGGACCAAAATTAGTTAAAATTACCTATATTATACATACATACAGACATACAGACATACAGACATACAGACATACAGACATACAGACATACAGACATACAGACATACAGACATACAGACATACAGACATACAGACATACAGACATACAGACATACAGACATACAGACATACAGACATACAGACATACAGACATACAGACATACAGACATACAGACATACAGACATACAGACATACAGACATACAGACATACAGACATACAGACATACAGACATACAGACATACAGACATACAGACATACGGACATACGGACATACAGACATACAGACATACAGACATACAGACATACAGACATACAGACATACAGACATACAGACATACAGACATACAGACATACAGACATACAGACATACAGACATACAGACATACAGACATACAGACATACAGACATACAGACATACAGACATACAGACATACAGACATACAGACATACAGACATACAGACATACAGACATACAGACATACAGACATACAGACATACAGACATACAGACATACAGACATACAGACATACAGACATACAGACATACAGACATACAGACATACAGACATACAGACATACAGACATACAGACATACAGACATACAGACATACAGACATACAGACATACAGACATACAGACATACAGACATACAGACATACAGACATACAGACATACAGACATACAGACATACAGACATACAGACATACAGACATACAGACATACAGACATACAGACATACAGACATACAGACATACAGACATACAGACATACAGACATACAGACATACAGACATACAGACATACAGACATACAGACATACAGACATACAGACATACAGACATACAGACATACAGACATACAGACATACAGACATACAGACATACAGACATACAGACATACAGACATACAGACATACAGACATACAGACATACAGACATACAGACATACAGACATACAGACATACAGACATACAGACATACAGACATACAGACATACAGACATACAGACATACAGACATACAGACATACAGACATACAGACATACAGACATACAGACATACAGACATACAGACATACAGACATACAGACATACAGACATACAGACATACAGACATACAGACATACAGACATACAGACATACAGACATACAGACATACAGACATACAGACATACAGACATACAGACATACAGACATACACATATACAGACATACACATATACAGACATACAGACACACAGACAGACAGACAGACAGACAGACAGACAGACAGACAGACAGACAGACAGACATACAGACATACAGACATACAGACATACAGACATACAGACATACAGACATATATATACATATATATATATATATATATATATATATATATATATATATATATATATATATATTGTGTTAGCTTGTGTGTAAATTATTTTTGATTATTTTTCTTTATTTACTATTTTTAAAATTCTCATTATAATCGGATTAGTAGTTTACTTTTCTTAAATGACATGGTGGCAAACAATATTTCAACTTACCCACACACCGATTGATTTTTAACGCTGCACAAGTCAAATTTAGTGGAAATTAGGAAAAGTGATTATTAATCAATTCAACACTTCCCTAATAGCAAGTAGGTTATCGTAGTCCACGTGGAGTGAAAATCTGCAATGCACCAGGTGTACAGATGCAATGTGATTGGCTCATTTTTCTGAAATTACGGTTTTAATTGGTATATAGCATTTGCTCTGCGTCCTGTATTCTCGCTATTTTAAGTCAGTATCACCGTCAACCGTGATGGACGATGACGACCCGGTTGTAGCAGCCGGCGCTCTTCTGATTATTGAGAGTTTGAGAAGAAAAAATAAAAAAGAGCAGCGAAAAGAATGGTCCAGACGTCTGTATTTACAAAGACTTTACTTTACCAGAATATCTGCAGAGGATTTTGAAAACTTAATTTGTCTAGTGGGTCCTAAAATATTCAAGAAAGATACCCAACTTCGTCATGCTATACCTGTTCAAGATCGCTTAGCTATTGCTCTACGTTTTTTAGCAACAGGGGACTCTTTCACTAGTCTACACTACCTATTTAAAGTATCAAAACAACGAGTTGGTTTTATAGTTATAGAGACCTGCAATGCCCTTATTGAAAAATTGAAACATGAAATAAAGGTAAATATACCGGGTGGCCCAAAAAAAAGGCATGAAATGATTTTTATTATCGCTTTTGAACGAATTGGTCTGGGTTTTGACCAAAAATATTTTTTGTCCGCTATCAAATTCCAAGATGGCACACAGAATCAAAGGTAGGGTAGACCGGGTACTGCCCACTTTTTATAAATGTACTACTAAAAAATCTTGAGCTGATTCAATTGTTTTCTTTTTTGTTCTGTAAATAGCTACAACTTCAGACATACAAAAACAATATGACACAAATCCCTAAAATTAAAAAAACTTTTGGTTGTTTGTAAACGGCACTTTTTACATATATATGAGGTACATATTTTGTCACATGATGTAGGAGTTAAGGCATACAAAATTTGCTGTAATTACTTTGTAGTCCTCCCTGGTCCTAGCTAGAGACCCTGTATGTATGACATATTTTAAATATGTCATACATACAGGGTCTCTATTTAAAATATGTCATGTCCTAGCCATCTCGCCGCCTGTCATTCCCCCTCACCCTCTTCAAAAACCATATTCGCATAACTTTCACAAATATGGAGCGATTTCAAAACTTCTTTCTGCACACGGTATAAGAATTTTTCAACAGCATTTTACTACTTCCCTCTCCCTCTCCCTCCCCCACCTTGACTCAATGTTTGTAGAAACGCACCTATCTACGAGTAATGCTAAATGAATGATAAATGCATTCTTTCTATAAGGCTGAATAAGAATTAAAAAATGGATATAAAAAATAAATTAACAAAAAACAACTGCTAAATCTACTTGCTAAAATTACCCAAAAACCTAATTCATGAAAATACAAAACTGTATAATTTTGTAAGTGCGCTTTGGGCATCAAAACTAACTAAAGATTGAAGCATATCGTACATTATAAGTATATCTATTACAGTTTGTGATACCTATCAATTTTATACTCAACTGCGACTATAGTAGGCACAAGTAGAACTAGCAGTTTGGTGTTTTTTTTATTTATTTTTTTTATAAATAAGTTTAATATTTATTTATTATTATTCAAACATATTAACTAGTGGTAAAGTTTTTTTTACTTAGTAACTAAACTAAATGAACCGAACCGCATAAATTAATTTAAAAAATTTTCCTCAATGTCGTAGTTTACATATGTTTTGTCAGTTGAATAATCAGATGCGTATTGAAATTAAGGATATGAAGGTTCAATACTTTTTGAGCGTTGTGCGGGAGATGGATGGTCCATTTAATTTTTTAATTGCCAAGTAAAAGAAAAACGACTGCACCCACTGAACTAACAAGAAGGAATAAATCTCTTTGTGGTATTCCGATTTACCGACAAGCCTCGGAAAATGTTTTGCGCGTTCGCCGTGACGTATTGACTTGCAAAATTTGTTGCAGCGCGGTCTGTGCTTTTGAAGTACACGTATTCACTCACACACACTCCGCGCATTTTCGCCGAAAATGTTTGTCCTGTTTGTAGTGTTTGATGCGCGCTGTGTTCCCAGATTGCAAAATTACATAAGCATTGCATAGACACGTACTCACTGAGCGAACATTTTCGGCGAAAATGTTTGGAGTGTTTGTAGTGTTTTGTTGCAAGTCAATACCCACTTTAAGGCTATATCATTTATTGCCTTATTCAGATTGAGTGTTTGGGATTAAATATTTATGAGAATCTTGCGGTACAGCAGTGCCCTCCATGTTCGCGCAAACTGCTGTACCACCTTTTCTTGAGACATTTCAGCCTCTATTTAACCTATCTATAATTCTACTTCAGAATAAGCTACGAAACTCAAACTTTGCTCAGTCGTAGACCTTGATGGAGTTAACAATCCCTCTCGAAGTTTCATGGACTTCCATAAAGCCGTAAAGGAATTTTAAAAAACATTGAATTTGCCACTCACTTACTTACTCGTATAGATCATCAAAATTGTACTCTACTTCCAAACATGTTACAAAGCTGAAATTTGGCAGACTGATAGAAATTACGACCAAACCCTTGGCAAAAATTAAAAAACAAAATTTTCATTTGCAATCCACTTTTAAACATTGAAAGTTATGAAATACGTGTAAAGTTATGTAAAAGTGACATTGACACATCCCTCCCCTATACATGTTGAGTTTTGTAAAATTATTCTTGCTCGACTCCAGAAACTATACAAAGCTGAGATTTGGCAAACCAACAGAATTTAAGTTATTAAAGATACACACCAAAATGTTACATGTTAAAATAACAGATAGAAAAAGGAATTAATGAATAAGAAATAAAACAAAACTAAGGGATGTCAGAGGAGAAGTAGCAAAATTTAAAGGGAAATTTACCGTTCATAATGTCAGACAAAAAGACGATACAAATGTATTGTAAACTGGAGACCTTGGGAGAATAAAAGAAGGAAAAGACCTTTAATGAAGTGGGCGGCCGATTTAAAGAAACATGCGGGAAGTAGATGGATGAACATTACGAAAAACAGAAAAGGATGAAAGGTATTGTGGGACGCCTATGTCCAAAGATGGATAGTAGAAGAGTGGATAGACAGAAATAGATAGATTTCTGTTTTACTAATAGACATCCTACTTCTGGATCCCACTGTAGAATCCCTGTATCGCACCCCCGCTAAAAAATAGTCACAACTCAAAAAACATTGTTTTGAGAAAATCGCTGTTAAAGAATTTATTTCATTAGGGAGATTTATTTTTCACTTACATGACAAATTACGAGTTAAAATGTTATTTTATATCAACGGAAACCTATTAACTCAATGTAATTAGTGCAGAACCTTTGTCAGAAAAAAATATTTTTGTTGTTTTTAGTAAAAAAAAGACAAAAACCCAATATTGTGACACTTTTTTAGAATAAGGCATCATGTCGCAGGATGGTAAATAATATAAAAAAAGAAAACAAATAAAGAAGAAACTTTGTATTTATTTTTACAAGGAGTTATAAAATGCTGAATAACAACTGGGAATGTGGTTACATAGCTCTCTAATAAATTCAAAAGATTTTTTTCTTATTCTCCTTAATTCTAGGTACACTGAACAATTCGAAAAAACGGTCACAATACAAAAAAGAACAGTATTTTACTTGTTATATCGGTCACATTTAACCAATAGTTCACACGAAAACTTTCACAACTCGAAATGTGACTCTTTTCAGGATGAAACTCTACGTTCACGCTGTTATAAAGTCAGAAGTGACACTTTAAAGGAATGCATCTTAAGCTAAACTGGACAAAATAAAAGAGTCACATCGCCGTCTCGCGGTAAATTGTCGAAACATAAATGTGACGTTTTTATGGATGAAAGTACAAGTTATTTTGATGATGGCGGCAGGTTTATCTCAATAACGGCGATTTTTGAGTTGTGACTCTTTTTCAGCGGGTGTGCGGTATGTTGCTGAATTTAAAGTAAGTATTTATGTATCTAAATTGCTTTAATAGTTACTAATTAATCCTGTAGAAATTTTAAGATCTTCCAAAAAATTTATTATTTTATGTTTTTTGAGGTAATAATTTGAGATAAAATATCCAAGACTGCGAAGAAAAGACTCCGTCCTCCTTTATCAAATTAGGGACTGTTAGGGACATTACCTTTGCGGTACACTAAAGGATTGTTTAATGTGTTTTTTTTAATGCATAACGAAGGAGGAGGGAAGTCCTAAATCCAAAATTTTAGCGTTTCGTAATTCAAAAATCTACCCTTGCTATATATCAATTTTACTTATGCTGTAAATGCACGGTGCAAAAACCAAAAAGTAAATTACTAAATTTAGCTAATACTATGGTGTGTAACTTACTAACTTGTTTAAGATAATTGAAACGAATGAATATGTTATTATTAAAATATTACTAACCTCCATTTCCCTAATAAAATTAACGCTAACAAAGCACAAACTAAATAAAAGCACAGATTAATAACATCCATTCTCAAATATTTTTATCACTTTGAAAATTTTTAAATCCAAACACGAAACTGGTTTGGCTATTGCACAACATGCAATTATAACTTTTTTTGTAATTAATCAAGTAAACAAGTAGTTATCTATTTAAATTACATATACGATTTTTTAGCAATTTCCAATACAACAGGATCCATACCAAAATATATAGTACGAGTTTTTCCTTTTTGCAAAAAACAAATCATTATTAATTTTTTTGCTAAATACAAAATATTCAAGCAGTTGATCTGTTTTTACCTTCCTAGCCCGCGCAGCCATGGCTAGAGAAGGTAGGGGAGGGTGGGGCAAGATGGGCACCCAAAGAATTTTACCTAAATTTGACATTCCTTTATTTTAAGAAATATAAAAAAAATCTAATACATTTTCTAAAATTAAAAAAAAGTCTTGCTATATACAAAAAAGCCTTGCTATATACAAAAAGCCCCACGGGTGGGGCAAGAAGGGCAGCTCTTTAAAACTCCTATTATTTACAAAAATCGCAAATGTAATTCCTTCCTCGTCTCCCACACATGAACAATGAGCTAATCTTTGACATTTAGATAGATAATCACAGTAAAGGTAGGTGGCGTCATCATTATCGCTTGAACCGGATTCTTTTCTGGAGATTTCCATTTTTTTTCTCCACGTTTAAAATATTTCTTTACTTTTTTACAGCAGTCTTTTTTGGTTTACTGCATCTTTTCTTTAGGTTTCTGGTTACATTTAGTGAGTCTTCGGGCTCCTCTTTGTAAGTTTGCTTGCGAAAACGGTAGCTGACCACTTTTTGTGATTCGTCTTTCCTTTATTTGTTTGGTCCGTATGAGGATAAGCAGTGTCGCATTCAGGATCACGTCTTGAAGGGGGGCCGAGGCCTTTGGGAGGATCCGAAGGCTCATGATTTTTCAGCTATTTTATCTTTTTATGTCTCACCTGCCCATCTTGCCCCCTACTTGACATGCCCATCTTGCCCCAACAACATATTTTTTAGTTTTTACTTTATATATTATTTACATAAAGCAAAAACAGAGTTTTAATCTAAGAAAGTATTAATTCAGACCTACCTTAAGCAACAGAAATATAGAAATAGAAATAGAAATAGAAATAGAAATAGAAATAGAAATAGAAATAGAAATAGAAATAGAAATAGAAATAGAAATAGAAATAGAAATAGAAATAGAAATAGAAATAGAAATAGAAATAGAAATAGAAATAGAAATAGAAATAGAAATAGAAATAGAAATAGAAATAGAAATAGAAATAGAAATAGAAATAGAAATAGAAATAGAAATAGAAATAGAAATAGAAATAGAAATAGAAATAGAAATAGAAATAGAAATAGAAATAGAAATAGAAATAGAAATAGAAATAGAAATAGAAATAGAAATAGAAATAGAAATAGAAATAGAAATAGAAATAGAAATAGAAATAGAAATAGAAATAGAAATAGAAATAGAAATAGAAATAGAAATAGAAATAGAAATAGAAATAGAAATAGAAATAGAAATAGAAATAGAAATAGAAATAGAAATAGAAATAGAAATAGAAATAGAAATAGAAATAGAAATAGAAATAGAAATAGAAATAGAAATAGAAATAGAAATAGAAATAGAAATAGAAATAGAAATAGAAATAGAAATAGAAATAGAAATAGAAATAGAAATAGAAATAGAAATAGAAATAGAAATAGAAATAGAAATAGAAATAGAAATAGAAATAGAAATAGAAATAGAAATAGAAATAGAAATAGAAATAGAAATAGAAATAGAAATAGAAATAGAAATAGAAATAGAAATAGAAATAGAAATAGAAATAGAAATAGAAATAGAAATAGAAATAGAAATAGAAATAGAAATAGAAATAGAAATAGAAATAGAAATAGAAATAGAAATAGAAATAGAAATAGAAATAGAAATAGAAATAGAAATAGAAATAGAAATAGAAATAGAAATAGAAATAGAAATAGAAATAGAAATAGAAATAGAAATAGAAATAGAAATAGAAATAGAAATAGAAATAGAAATAGAAATAGAAATAGAAATAGAAATAGAAATAGAAATAGAAATAGAAATAGAAATAGAAATAGAAATAGAAATAGAAATAGAAATAGAAATAGAAATAGAAATAGAAATAGAAATAGAAATAGAAATAGAAATAGAAATAGAAATAGAAATAGAAATAGAAATAGAAATAGAAATAGAAATAGAAATAGAAATAGAAATAGAAATAGAAATAGAAATAGAAATAGAAATAGAAATAGAAATAGAAATAGAAATAGAAATAGAAATAGAAATAGAAATAGAAATAGAAATAGAAATAGAAATAGAAATAGAAATAGAAATAGAAATAGAAATAGAAATAGAAATAGAAATAGAAATAGAAATAGAAATAGAAATAGAAATAGAAATAGAAATAGAAATAGAAATAGAAATAGAAATAGAAATAGAAATAGAAATAGAAATAGAAATAGAAATAGAAATAGAAATAGAAATAGAAATAGAAATAGAAATAGAAATAGAAACACAAACACAAACACAAACACAAACAGAAACAGAAACAGAAACAGAAACAGAAACAGAATAGCCAATAGCAAATAGTAAATAGCAAATAGCAAATAGCAAATAGCAAATAGCAAATAGCAAATAGCAAATAGCAAATAGCAAATAGCAAATAGCAAATAGCAAATAGCAAATAGCAAATAGCAAATAGCAAATAGCAAATAGCAAATAGCAAATAGCAAATAGCAAATAGCAAATAGCAAATAGCAAATAGCAAATAGCAAATAGCAAATAGCAAATAGCAAATAGCAAATAGCAAATAGCAAATAGCAAATAGCAAATAGCAAATAGCAATAGCAATAGCAATAGCAATAGCAATAGCAATAGCAATAGCAATAGCAATAGCAATGGAAATGGAAATGGAAATGGAAATGGAAATGGAAATGGAAATGGAAATGGAAATGGAAATGGAAATGGAAATGGAAATGGAAATGGAAATGGAAATGGAAATGGAAATGGAAATGGAAATGGAAATGGAAATGGAAATGGAAATAGAAATAGAAATAGAAATAGAAATAGAAATAGAAATAGAAATAGAAATAGAAATAGAAATAGAAATAGAAAGAGAAATAGAAATAGAAATAGAAATAGAAATAGAAATAGAAATAGAAATAGAAATAGAAATAGAAATAGAAATAGAAATAGAAATAGAAATAGAAATAGAAATAGAAATAGAAATAGAAATAGAAATAGAAATAGAAATAGAAATAGAAATAGAAATAGAAATAGAAATAGAAATAGAAATAGAAATAGAAATAGAAATAGAAATAGAAATAGAAATAGAAATAGAAATAGAAATAGAAATAGAAATAGAAATAGAAATAGAAATAGAAATAGAAATAGAAATAGAAATAGAAATAGAAATAGAAATAGAAATAGAAATAGAAATAGAAATAGAAATAGAAATAGAAATAGAAATAGAAATAGAAATAGAAATAGAAATAGAAATAGAAATAGAAATAGAAATAGAAATAGAAATAGAAATAGAAATAGAAATAGAAATAGAAATAGAAATAGAAATAGAAATAGAAATAGAAATAGAAATAGAAATAGAAATAGAAATAGAAATAGAAATAGAAATAGAAATAGAAATAGAAACACAAACACAAACACAAACACAAACAGAAACAGAAACAGAAACAGAAACAGAATAGCCAATAGCAAATAGCAAATAGCAAATAGCAAATAGCAAATAGCAAATAGCAAATAGCAAATAGCAAATAGCAAATAGCAAATAGCAAATAGCAAATAGCAAATAGCAAATAGCAAATAGCAAATAGCAAATAGCAAATAGCAAATAGCAAATAGCAAATAGCAAATAGCAAATAGCAAATAGCAAATAGCAAATAGCAAATAGCAAATAGCAAATAGCAAATAGCAAATAGCAAATAGCAAATAGCAAATAGCAAATAGCAAATAGCAAATAGCAAATAGCAAATAGCAAATAGCAAATAGCAAATAGCAAATAGCAAATAGCAATAGCAATAGCAATAGCAATAGCAATAGCAATAGCAATAGCAATAGCAATGGAAATGGAAATGGAAATGGAAATGGAAATGGAAATGGAAATGGAAATGGAAATGGAAATGGAAATGGAAATGGAAATGGAAATGGAAATGGAAATGGAAATGGAAATGGAAATGGAAATGGAAATGGAAATGGAAATGGAAATGGAAATGGAAATGGAAATGGAAATGGAAATGGAAATGGAAATGGAAATGGAAATGGAAATGGAAATGGAAATGGAAATGGAAATGGAAATGGAAATGGAAATGGAAATGGAAATGGAAATGGAAATGGAAATGGAAATGGAAATGGAAATGGAAATGGAAATGGAAATGGAAATGGAAATGGAAATGGAAATGGAAATGGAAATGGAAATGGAAATGGAAATGGAAATGGAAATGGAAATGGAAATGGAAATGGAAATGGAAATGGAAATGGAAATGGAAATGGAAATGGAAATGGAAATGGAAATGGAAATGGAAATGGAAATGGAAATGGAAATGGAAATGGAAATGGAAATGGAAATGGAAATGGAAATGGAAATGGAAATGGAAATGGAAATGGAAATGGAAATGGAAATGGAAATGGAAATGGAAATGGAAATGGAAATGGAAATGGAAATGGAAATGGAAATGGAAATGGAAATGGAAATGGAAATGGAAATGGAAATGGAAATGGAAATGGAAATGGAAATGGAAATGGAAATGGAAATGGAAATGGAAATGGAAATGGAAATGGAAATGGAAATGGAAATGGAAATGGAAATGGAAATGGAAATGGAAATGGAAATGGAAATGGAAATGGCAATGGAAATGGAAATGGAAATGGAAATGGAAATGGAAATGGAAATGGAAATGGAAATGGAAATGGAAATGGAAATGGAAATGGAAATGGAAATGGAAATGGAAATGGAAATGGAAATGGAAATGGAAATGGAAATGGAAATGGAAATGGAAATGGAAATGGAAATGGAAATGGAAATGGAAATGGAATTGGAATTGGAAATGGAAATGGAAATGGAAATGGAAATGGAAATGGAAATGGAAATGGAAATGGAAATGGAAATGGAAATGGAAATGGAAATGGAAATGGAAATGGAAATGGAAATGGAAATGGAAATGGAAATGGAAATGGAAATGGAAATGGAAATGGAAATGGAAATGGAAATGGAAATGGAAATGGAAATGGAAATGGAAATGGAAATGGAAATGGAAATGGAAATGGAAATGGAAATGGAAATGGAAATGGAAATGGAAATGGAAATGGAAATGGAAATGGAAATGGAAATGGAAATGGAAATGGAAATGGAAATGGAAATGGAAATGGAAATGGAAATGGAAATGGAAATGGAAATGGAAATGGAAATGGAAATGGAAATGGAAATGGAAATGGAAATGGAAATGGAAATGGAAATGGAAATGGAAATGGAAATGGAAATGGAAATGGAAATGGAAATGGAAATGGAAATGGAAATGGAAATGGAAATGGAAATGGAAATGGAAATGGAAATGGAAATGGAAATGGAAATGGAAATGGAAATGGAAATGGAAATGGAAATGGAAATGGAAATGGAAATGGAAATGGAAATGGAAATGGAAATGGAAATGGAAATGGAAATGGAAATGGAAATGGAAATGGAAATGGAAATGGAAATGGAAATGGAAATGGAAATGGAAATGGAAATGGAAATGGAAATGGAAATGGAAATGGAAATGGAAATGGAAATGGAAATGGAAATGGAAATGGAAATGGAAATGGAAATGGAAATAGAAATAGAAATAGAAATAGAAATAGAAATAGAAATAGAAATAGAAATAGAAATAGAAATAGAAATAGAAATAGAAATAGAAATAGAAATAGAAATAGAAATAGAAATAGAAATAGAAACACAAACACAAACACAAACACAAACAGAAACAGAAACAGAAACAGAAACAGAATAGCCAATAGCAAATAGCAAATAGCAAATAGCAAATAGCAAATAGCAAATAGCAAATAGCAAATAGCAAATAGCAAATAGCAAATAGCAAATAGCAAATAGCAAATAGCAAATAGCAAATAGCAAATAGCAAATAGCAAATAGCAAATAGCAAATAGCAAATAGCAAATAGCAAATAGCAAATAGCAAATAGCAAATAGCAAATAGCAAATAGCAAATAGCAAATAGCAAATAGCAAATAGCAAATAGCAAATAGCAAATAGCAAATAGCAAATAGCAAATAGCAAATAGCAAATAGCAAATAGCAAATAGCCAATAGCCAATAGCCAATAGCCAATAGCGAATAGCGAATAGCGAATAGCGAATAGCGAATAGCGAATAGCGAATAGCGAATAGCGAATAGCGAATAGCGAATAGCGAATAGCGAATAGCGAATAGCGAATAGCGAATAGCGAATAGCGAATAGCGAATAGCGAATAGCGAATAGCGAATAGCGAATAGCGAATAGCGAATAGCGAATAGCGAATAGCGAATAGCGAGTAGCGAGTAGCGAGTAGCGAGTAGCGAATAGCGAATAGCGAATAGCGAATAGCGAATAGCGAATAGCGAATAGCGAATAGCGAATAGCGAATAGCGAATAGCGAATAGCGAATAGCGAATAGCGAATAGCGAATAGCGAATAGCGAATAGCGAATAGCGAATAGCGAATAGCGAATAGCAAATAGCAAATAGCAAATAGCAAATAGCAAATAGCAAATAGCAAATAGCAAATAGCAAATAGCAAATAGCAAATAGCAAATAGCAAATAGCAAATAGCAAATAGCAAATAGCAAATAGCAAATAGCAAATAGCAAATAGCAAATAGCAAATAGCAAATAGCAAATAGCAAATAGCAAATAGCAAATAGCAAATAGCAAATAGCAAATAGCAAATAGCAAATAGCAAATAGCAAATAGCAAATAGCAAATAGCAAATAGCAAATAGCAAATAGCAAATAGCAAATAGCAAATAGCAAATAGCAAATAGCAAATAGCAAATAGCAAATAGCAAATAGCAAATAGCAAATAGCAAATAGCAAATAGCAAATAGCAAATAGCAAATAGCAAATAGCAAATAGCAAATAGCAAATAGCAAATAGCAAATAGCAAATAGCAAATAGCAAATAGCAAATAGCAAATAGCAAATAGCAAATAGCAAATAGCAAATAGCAAATAGCAAATAGCAAATAGCAAATAGCAAATAGCAAATAGCAAATAGCAAATAGCAAATAGCAAATAGCAAATAGCAAATAGCAAATAGCAAATAGCAAATAGCAAATAGCAAATAGCAAATAGCAAATAGCAAATAGCAAATAGCAAATAGCAAATAGCAAATAGCAAATAGCAAATAGCAAATAGCAAATAGCAAATAGCAAATAGCAAATAGCAAATAGCAAATAGCAAATAGCAAATAGCAAATAGCAAATAGCAAATAGCAAATAGCAAATAGCAAATAGCAAATAGCAAATAGCAAATAGCAAATAGCAAATAGCAAATAGCAAATAGCAAATAGCAAATAGCAAATAGCAAATAGCAAATAGCAAATAGCAAATAGCAAATAGCAAATCGCAAATCGCAAATCGCAAATCGCAAATCGCAAATCGCAAATAGCAAATAGCAAATAGCAAATAGCAAATAGCAAATAGCAAATAGCAAATAGCAAATAGCAAATAGCAAATAGCAAATAGCAAATAGCAAATAGCAAATAGCAAATAGCAAATAGCAAATAGCAAATAGCAAATAGCAAATAGCAAATAGCAAATAGCAAATAGCAAATAGCAAATAGCAAATAGCAAATAGCAAATAGCAAATAGCAAATAGCAAATAGCAAATAGCAAATAGCAAATAGCAAATAGCAAATAGCAAATAGCAAATAGCAAATAGCAAATAGCAAATAGCAAATAGCAAATAGCAAATAGCAAATAGCAAATAGCAAATAGCAAATAGCAAATAGCAAATAGCAAATAGCAAATAGCAAATAGCAAATAGCAAATAGCAAATAGCAAATAGCAAATAGCAAATAGCAAATAGCAAATAGCAAATAGCAAATAGCAAATAGCAAATAGCAAATAGCAAATAGCAAATAGCAAATAGCAAATAGCAAATAGCAAATAGCAAATAGCAAATAGCAAATAGCAAATAGCAAATAGCAAATAGCAAATAGCAAATAGCAAATAGCAAATAGCAAATAGCAAATAGCAAATAGCAAATAGCAAATAGCAAATAGCAAATAGCAAATAGCAAATAGCAAATCGCAAACGGCAAAGGGCAAAGGGCAAATAGCAAATTGGAATTGGAATAGGAATAGGAATAGGAAAAGTTGTATTTTTGATTGTCTTCGATGCACTCTAGGTTTTCATTTTCTCTAATACTTTCGTCCTTATTTGTTTTTCTTAAAGGGAATAATATTTTTGCTTTTACCAGATGGTGGTCAGATCCACAGGTAATACCACGAAGTGCTCGCACATCATACCACTTTAATTGCGAGTGTTGTCCACCTATAGCATAATCAATGATTGATTTAAGATTCCTTGTTGGCTGAATCCAAGTATATCGATGAATATCCTTATGTTTAAAAAAACCATTATTTATTTTTAGGTTGTGGGTTTCACACAATTGCATCAGTCTTAAGCCATTATCATTTGTTACTTCCTCTCCAAATGGTCCTATCACTTTGCTCTGGGTTTGTCTACCAGTTCGGCTATTAAAATCGCCAAGCATAATTATTTCTCTGGTATTACCGATTTTGGTGATAGTCTCATCCAGTTGGTCAAAGAACATTTATTTTGTAGCTACTCTTTCGTCATCTGATGGTGCGTAGACTGCTATTATGCTTATATTATGTCCAAGCATCTTCATGTTCACTCGAAGTATGGTTTCACTAATGCAATCGTAGTCTGTAATTTTATTCTATAGATTTTTCTTTATCAACAAGGATACCCCTCTGGCTGCTCTTCTTTCTTTTGGGACTCCAGTGAATATATGGACAAAATTACCGACACTATTCGTACCTGTTCCTTTCTTTTTTGTCTCAGTGAGTGCAATAATATCGATCTTACAATTCTGCACTTCAGTTGCAATAATGTCCAACTTTTGATTCACTCCCTGTACGTTCCATGTAGCTATATTCATAGTCCTTTGTCTTTGCTTTTTTCGTCTTCGAGAGTTTCCATCCATTGCTCCGAGGCTTTATTCTCCAAATTACAAACCTTTATTATACGTACAACATATTTTTGCAATATAAAAAGTCTGTTAACATTTGTGGCCCTACCCCAATGAATAATGCCATATTTTAAATGTGAATAAAAGTTTGCGTAATACAGAGTTATTAATATGGAGTCACTATACTGGTTTGACATTGTTCTCAATCCAAAACAAACAGATGATAGCTTGTTAGATAAGTTATTAATATGTGAGTTATAATTTAAATGACTATCAATATAAAATCCTAAAAGCATGACTTCTTTCGAAAAATCTAACATTATTCCATTGAGGCTAATACTATCCATTATTAAATTCGACCTTATGGACCTAAATAACATACACGCAGTTTTATCATTATTAATAACTAATTTATTTTTAAACATCCATTCACTGGCTTTGGCGAAGGTCAGGTTGACCATCGGTTCGATTTGGCTACTATGTGACACCTTGATTATTAAACTTCGGTTCGGTTCACGATTAAACAATCACCAGAAAATTTATTTGGTAAAACGTTCACATGACAGAAGTTACAAATGAGCTAATTTTTTTAGGTCCATTGCGAAACTGAAATTTTTCGATCTTAAACTTTTACTACTGTGGTGCCGTTTTGGGGATCTTTACCAAACTATCAGGGGTAATAACCAGATTTCTGTTGTTATTTGTTTTCTAGTGATCATAGATAAGAAATAGGAGACAGGTGCCCATCTTGCCCCATGTGCCATCTTGCCCCGCTCTCCCCTATTATTTTCGACGAAAGAAATTTTTTTGAGATAACGTCGAAAATCTGTTATTTGGGTGTTCATAAGTTTTAGATAAAATAGTGTTTGACACTCTAACGAGCTGTTTAGATTTTGGTCAAAATCCATTGATGCTGATGACAGTTTTTTGATAATTAAAAAATGCTTACTTTTTACGCAGCATCGCATTAATATGCGGTTTTTGGGATGTTGTAGATCATATTCTGCTCAATAATTTGTGTTATAACAGAGACAGATGAATCATCTTAACCCGACCCTGGTTATAACCAAAAAATTCGTATGAGCTTTAGTTTCTGTTGTTTAAGGTATCAGATTATTTTTCTTTTAAGTTTAAGAAAAATACTCTCGAGATAGTTTCGATTAGCTATCCAATAGCGCGTAAGCGGAGAGTCGCTCGCTAGTGAATAGATTGAATTAGATGTCGTAGAAGGAAAGTAGTCACCAGAAAAATATGTAAAGTCTGGCGGATGCGCTGGACATTTAATAAATCGAAACCATAGATATTATACTCGTTTCTGTCGAAACTTATCTACTTCCCACTAAGCACAAAATCGTAAAAAACGTTAAATACATGTTGAAAAAAATGTTTTTTTTTCTAGCACAAATTTGTGTTAAAATTAAGTGAACTTTTGACATTAAAAAAAACATGTAGGAAATCCTAACGAAAATATCATGTAAAAGCATTACCAAAAATAGATTTCTTAATAACGTTAAGAAACCAGCATTTAAACAACCATAATTTTACTAACATTGAAAATAATACCATCAATATATGGTTATTTTTATAATGTTTCTCCTAGATCTAATTTCTAACGTTGAATTTAAGATATATGAAGCTAATAAATGATTTATTTTTTACACATTAAAAAAAATAATACTATAGAGGGCGCTGCCATAGCCTCACTACCAGAACGGGCCATCGCCATTTTTAGTTGCGTTTCGCTGCGAGTTGATACGAGTCGGTAGCAGATACGCTTTTTGTAGTTTTGGTTAAAATATTTGCCTTTTGTAGAAACAAACATGGCAAATTAAAAGCACAATTATTAATATTGAGAGTGAATACATATTTGGATCGGAACATTACTCCAGTTGTGTGGGTATAGTTAAAGAACATCAAATATGTATACATTGGTTTAAATGAAGCACCACAAAATAAGGTAAGAAAGCAAACAAAAGTAAAAAAATGGTTTTCTATGGAATATCGCATATCTACGTTATAGGTAATCAGACAGGGAATGCGACAATTCACCGCGTACGATTAGCCGCCAGACCTTAAGCTAAGTATTAATTTGAGGCAGAATTCGCAAGCCTCGCAGTGGGACCAAACGAATGCTTCATTTGCATTCACGCTAAAGTGAATACGCGCCTTGAGACGAACAATATTCATCTGAATGCTTTTCTGAATTCATTTGAGGCAGATGTCTCATGCCTCGCTGCGAAGCCGAACGCGCATACGTATATGCACGTGCTTTAAAGGCGTGGCTAACAGCAACACGCATGGACCGCGGCACGGGACACCCATCCGATCAGAGCGCGAATTTCAAACCAGCATTCAATTGAATATTGTTTGCCTTGTATTAACTTGAGCATGAATGAGAACGGGGCATTCGATGGCCTCGTAACGAGGCACTTACTACAAAATGATTGTTTACATAGAATTTTAAATTTTATTTTCAGAAGCTACGGATCCGCATTTCCTTTACTGAATGTCGAGTACACGAAAATCTTAACGGACTCTTGCTGCTCTGCGTTTCCAAAATAGAAGAATTTTATTTACGTTATTTAAGTTACCTTATCTTTAGAGATATTTGAAAAAATATATATTTGTTCATTGTTAAAAAAACATTTTTTTTCAATGTTAGAAAAACATTTCTTTTTCACTGTTAAAAATCAATACTTTTTAACGTTCGAGAAACACTTTAAAAAAACGTTCGTTTTTTGATGTTGGTAAAATAATTATTTTTAATGTTATAAAAACATAAGATCATTTTTCTAACGTCAGAAAACGGGTTATTAAGCTTCATTTTCACTATGAATATGAAGTTAGAACTAACATCCAACCTAACGTTATGTTTTTAAATTAAACATTATTTTGACGTCATTAAAATGTTTTTGTGTTTAGTGAGTTATATAAAAAACATATCTGAGGGCACAGCAGTGCCCGGCTAAGTTCGCGGCGTAAGCTGCTGTATAGTTTTTGCAAAGTCACCTGAAATGCTCCTACTACGGGGTTTTATCGATTTCATGAAATTTTGCTATATTCTGCCCTTCAAAAGTTATCCAAATTCATATAAAATCTTCCTAGTATAATTTCAACCCTACCGACAGAGACAAGGCGCGGCTCTTTGCGGTCCGAGCACAAAGTATTTGTTTTCCGGTCGACCCAGCCCAGGTGGATAGATGACACCTGATTGGCAATTTTTTTTAAGATACGCTTGTAATTGCTTTCAGGTGTTCTTTGCGGGACCCCTTTAGTCGGCAGTATGCAGAGTTAGAAGATAAATCAGTGTCGTTTCTGTAGGTATAGAAATAGAAAGTTTTATTATTTATTTTTATTTCTTTAGTTTACGCCATAATTAAATGAAATAATTTTCATGAGTATATCTACCGCCGCCCATGTCACTTTTTTAAAGGATATGCCGATGGTCGGCTTTAACCTTTGTTCAACTGACTTTGCAAAAACTATACCATACCACGTTTTCTTGAAACATTTCAGCCCATATCATATCTAAAACTCTACTTCGGAATGAGCTACGAAACTCAAACTTTGCACAGTCGTAGATCTTCATAGAGTTAACAACTACTTCAAGTTTTATGGACTGCCATAAAGTAGTAAAGTAGTTACAAAATTTCAAAAAAACGTCGAAATTGCCACTCACTCACTCACTCATGTATAGATTATTACTATTCTACTGCACGTCCAGACATGCAACAAAGCTGAAATTAGGCAGACTTATACAAATTATGACCAAACCCTGGGAAAAAATCAAATAACCCCAAAATTCTAATTTCTCCCCTATACATGTAAAGTTATGTAGAAGTAAGATTGCTTACTTCCAGAAGCGCTAGAAAGCTTAGCTTTGGCAGACTGATAGGAAATATGATAAAATTACAGAAAAAATAATTAAAAGCCCAAAATTTCAATTTGCTTTCCTCCCCTATAAATGTAAAATTATGTGAAAGTAACATTGCCCACTTCCAAAGACGCTAGAGAGCTGAGCTTTGGAAGGCCGATGGGAACATGAATAAAACTATATAAAAAAATTAAAAGAACCCAAAATTTTAATTAACTTCCCTCCCCTATAAATGTAGAGTTGTGTAAAAGTAACATTGCCCACTTCTAGAAACGCTAGAGAGCTGAGCTTTGGTAGACTGATAGGAACTATGATAAAACTATAAGAAAAAATATTACCAACATTTTAATTTACTGCCTTCCTCCATAAATTTAAAGTTATGTAAAAGTAACATAGTCCGTTTCCAATAATGCTAGAGAGCTGAGCTTTAAAAGGCTGCAAAAGTTTTGAACAATATTTAGCATATTTTCCTACTTTAAAACTTAAATATTATCCAAATCCTTTAAAAAATGAGTGAAATCATAAAAAAGTCAAGTACGCGAAAATGGTATTCTGTAAAAAGAATTGAGATAAAAGTAAAGCCAAGTTGTGTAATACAAATTTCAAAATGAATGATTTTTACTAGTTTGGAAATGTTTTTCTAAACTTGGCTATTACGGCTGCAAATGCCTCGTAGGCACAGTGCTAAATTGAACACAAAAAAGTTTAGCTGTAATAACAATGTTGAAAAAAAACATTTCTAAACTAGTAAGAACCGTTCATTTTGAAATTTGTATTAGAGAACTGGGCTTTTTTTACATGAAATGTTTTTGTTATGATAAAAACAATATTAAAAATATGTTGTATTACCTGTACCCATGTCGTTTTAAAATGTTTCGGACGGTTAAGGGTGAAATGTAAGCACCCACATCATTGGCAATTGCCTTACTGGAACAGGGAGGCAAAGCTTCTGCTGCAGCACAACTCATAGTTTCGCGCCGTTTCCGCTCCTTTCCTATTTCACCAACAGGAGGTGCTTTTCCAACACTGCATTTGCGGCAAAAATTGACACATCCTGTTTCTTGGAAATCAGTAATTATTTTGTAGACCGTGCTACGGCTTGAAATATCTTCATCTTGACATTTCCCCGGAAAAAAATATTGAATAGTCTGCACTTTTCCTGAACGCTAAATGTAATACACGGCATGACGAGCTAGAATTTGCGCGAAAAACAATTAACCACTTCTCACCTGTTTCACAGCACACGACGAAATGACGAAAAACTTCCTAAAGACGAGAGGTCACGATGTATTCTCCTACTTTTCCTCTAGCAGCCCGAATATGGGTCTAAAACAGTGAAAAATATTTCAAGACATCGCCGAAAGTATATTGTTCTCCAGTGCTCTTTTACACGCATCAAGTATGTATATTTTAATGTCTTTGTAACGAAACAGTGTGTATTAAAATAGCGAGTTTCAAAATAGCGCATATAAAAAATACCGAGTGTCCAAACTGGCGCATGTCAAAGTATTCAAACGCGTATAGGCGAGGTGAAGAAGTATACACACCAGTACAGAAGTTAATTCCTCTCATACATCAAGCTGTCGAGTAGCATGTTACACTTGTTAACAAGGAAAAGCAGCATATTTATGTAAAGTTAAAGTAAATTTTTTTATTTATTTATGTCCTTTCTCTGTTTGAACTGAATTGTTTATTCGGAATTCTAGTACGCATCGATTTTTGAAAGATAACAACAGGGTACCTCGCCCCTAATTCACAGGCTTAGGATCACAAACTGGCGCATATCAAAATAGAAGACGAATTCTCGTGCAAAAAGTTTCGAAACAGACGTTCAATAAATACGTCATCAATATTTGGTGACGTCATTACTTTGTTCGTGGCTATGGTGTTTTTGACCTGAGAAAGAATATTCTTGTCTTCATTTTAAATGACAATTCCGTTTCTTCTTATAATTTTTTCAAATACGCCATTTCATTTTTGCCGAAACGTGACGTAGCGTTTGTGGAGGCCTTTGAAGTTAGCCAATTGACGTAATATACCAAGAGCCTGTGACACAGAACTCTACGTTATCCGTACCATTAAAATTCATATTTAACAAGTGTCATATTAGCGTACACAAAGGTGTGCCTACCGAAACAAATAACCAGACTTGGGCCCAAGTCGCTAATTAAATTAATTGCATTGACGAAGATTAACATTAAACAGCATGAATTAGTATCATTTGAGTTTTTGTTGTAAATGAGTCATATTTACCCATTTTTTAACATATGATTACGCTGCCACACCTTCACCTGAGTGGGACACAGGCACACGCTTTTACTGTCATATACAGGTAAAAGTAAATCTACATAATCAAAAACCAAAACATTTTTTTGCAGAAAATGTGTATTTATACCTTTGCTTTATAAATTATTTATGCTGCCTCAGGTTGCCTAATCCCCTGTCATGTAACACCTGCCTCACACTGCACTTTTTTTTAGACAAACTACCTTACTGAATAACAAAACAGCTTTTATCTAATTAGTGTCAGATGAAGCTATTACTAATATAATAGTTAACTATATTCAGCCAAACCTGGAAAGAGGAATGTCACGCCTCCTTAAAGCTATTACATATGAACAATGTACCTATATGTTTAACTATCAAGTTGAATTTTGTTACATTAGTGTCATAAAAATATCCACATTATTAAATGAGTATCCTGCCAATATTGTTCTTGACCAAAGATGGGGCACACCTCTTGAAAGTAATTATTTATTTAGAGTACAATTACATTGGAAGATATCATGTTATTTTTTATGATAAACGTGTCATATGGAACTATTTTATGTAAAAATATTATGGTGCCAAATAATCTTTTGACTTAAGGCTAGACATGCCTACTCAGAAGATTGATTATCTTTAGAGTCGATTTACGTCATGATATACCAACAATATTTTTATTTTATTCGTGTCATATATATTAAAGTATTAGAAAGTCGTGATGCTACAAGTCTTCTTTTAAAATATCGACAGGCACACCTTTTTAAAAAGTGGAAACATCTAAATTTCACCTACGCCATGAAACAGCATTAAAATTTTTGTTTTATTGGGATCATGTTAATGCCCTGATTATGGAATCAGTATACTGCCAAACTTCTCCATGACATAAGGTGAGGCACACCTCCTGAAAATAATTATTTTTTAACTATATTAACGTTAGAACATAACACATTAAATATTGTAATAAATGTGTCATATAAACTTTTTTTATATAAAATTATTAGGCTGCCAAATAATCCTTTGACCAAAGGCCAGACAAAACTCTTGAAAAGATTGGTTATATATACATCCGATATAAGTCATGACATACCATAAAGATTTTTCTTTTATTCGTGTCACATACCGTAAAGTAATACAAAGTGGTGATTCTGCCAATCCTTCTTTTGACATATTGATAGGCACAACTTTTTTAAAAGGTTGTACTATCTAAGTTTAAACTACTGATCAAATACAATCAAAATTTTTGCCTTAATGGTTTCATTTTGATGCCCTGATTATTAAATTAGTATGCTGCCAATTTTTTTCTTCACAGAAGGGGAGGCACACCTCCTGAAAGGAATGATCTATTTAAACTATATTTACGTTAGAACCTACCAAGTTAATTATTATAATAAATGTGTCATTGTAGCGTTACCGCTAATTAGTTTAGTTTTAATTATTTTTGGGTATTAATTATCTATTCCACTGTGGTTATAAGAAAATTGAAACTTGTTTTTATTTTGTATACTTTGGATTTATATTCTTTCTTTATCGCGTTTTTTCAATTGGGATGATATTTTTTGCTGCAAAAAAATAGACATTGTGCACAGACAAATTTAAAGTGGATTTTAGTATCTCAAACTCGCTTTTCGAATAAACCTCGAAATAAACTCTTATTTACCTGCGCTGTTAATATTTGAAATTAATTACTCGATTTTGCCTGTAAAATTGTGAAACCATAACGTTATTTTTTATAAACTCTAAACCCCTTAAAATATAAACTTTGAGTGAAAAGGTGTCGCCACAGCTGCAAGGAGGTACCTCCAGGATCAAAAAAGAAGAACAAGTGGGGTAAGTCATCCCAATTGTCGTTTCTCTCTACTACTCTAAAATTTTAACTTTTTACAAATCTAAGGCCAGTGAAGTACTACAGTTATCGAAGGGAATAGTACATTTTTTGGCCCATCACGAGCCGGATATATACCAGTTCGCATTGATTTTGTGGAAAGTTTCAATTTTCTTATAATAAAGTATAAAAAACTTATATATAAAAAAAATAATAAAATTAAAACTGTAGGTACAAGATCGCTTAATCTCCGTTGCGGTCGCCAGGCAGAATATTTTCTTTCTCTCTCGATACTCGTAAATCTTTCTCTCATAAGTGTATTTTACCAGTTTTTTGTAATTAAAAAACTTTGATAAATTTGGTATTGCTTTTTCCACTATACTAAAGGTTTTTTAATAGTATTTTTTTGTCTTTTTTTTGGGAAAAATGTCGACCGAAGCTAAAATAAAACAAGCTAATATTTTGTGCCAACAATTAGAGGCCAAAATAAATGATTTACACACTATCGCAAGTGACGCGTTAGAGGACCCTCTTGTACGCCCAAATTTTGAAATGCGCATGCGCCATCTCGAATCTATTTATAAAGATTTTCAAAAACAACACGCTTTTCTATTGCAATGTTTCTCAATGAAAGAGGAGGCCGATGATCATCTAAAGAGCCTTATGGATATGGAAAAAAGTTTTTGCGATAAGTATTATAAGATTTTAGAAATTAATGAATCCCTGTTTAAACCTAATGCTCCTACCCAGATTAATCAGCCAACTTTGCGCACAAATGCCGAGTACCCTAAAGTTAGAATTCCTACCTATTCGGGCGATTTAAAACAATGGAAAAGTTTTATTGACATGTATGACGTCATTGTTCATAATAACCCAAATATTGCGGATATTGAGAAATATAATTTATTAATAAGCTCCTTAGAAAATGAACCCCTTTCGATCGTTAAATGCACCCCCGTAACTGGCGCGAATTACGAGGTTGCTTATGAGGCACTTATGGAACGTTACGATAACATACGCTTAATAGCTAGTTGCCATTGGCAAGAAATTGAAAATGCCAAAAGGATAACCTCCCCAAACTCTCAAAATTTGCGCGCACTTTTAAACACGTTTACAGAAAATGTTTCGGCTTAAAGTAATTTAAAAATAGACACCTCTGGATGGGATTTTATTTTATGTCAAAAATTATTGCATTGTTTAGACCAGGACACAGTGACTCGATTTGAATTACATCACAACTCAAAAAAAATACCAAAATTTTCTGAACTTCAAAGTTTTTTATGTAAACAATGTAACGCGCTTGAAACCGTTGATTTTAATACCGAAATTAAATCGCAGTCCTCCTCTCACTCAAGCTTAAAACCTCCAAATACTAGATCCATGACGTTTGAGACCAGAACATATAATTTAAGACCAAGGCATCATTCATTATTTACAAATAATAATTCACCCTCAAATAATAATGCTTCCTCAAATAATACATGCGCCGTTTGTCAAGCTCAAGGTCATTTGATTTACCGCTGTCCTTTGTTTTTAGAAAAAACCCCTCAAGAGCGTTTTAATATGGTAAAAGCTAATCGCTGGTGCGTTAATTGTTTAGGATTAAAGCACTCCAAGGAGGGCTGTAACTCCAGTATTTTGTGTTTAAGATGCGGGAGAAGCCATCATACTTTACTCCACTTCCCTCAAAATGATTTTCGCCCTCAAACGCAACCTCAAAATACAAATAATTATAATAACTCGCCTCAGAATTACCGAAACAACTCTCCTCAAACTCAAAGCACACGAAATAGCTCCCCTCAAAGCGGACCTCAAAATACTAATAATAGTCAAAGCGTAAATAGTCAATATTCTAATCCCAGCAGCTCTCAGGCAATGCTTAGTTTTGATTCAAACTCCTTTAATAATACCTCCTCTTCGTTGACCGGTGTTTTGCTCTCTACTATTATATGTGAAATTCGTGACTCTCAAGGTTATTATCACGAAATACGCGCGGTTTTGGATGGAGGGAGTGAGATTTCGACGATAACCGAAAATTTGGCTAAAAAATTAAAATTACCCTATAATAATTTAAATATGAATATTAGCGGGTTAGGGTTAATGAACTCTCATGCTTCAAAAATGGTGATTTGCAACATACGCCCCAAAAATGAAGAAAACCCCCTCTACACTGTAAATGCCATTGTCTTACCTCAAATTTGCAATAAGCTTCCCTCTACTCGCTTTGTAGAAACCTCGTGGAAGCATATTTCTAATTTACCGCTCGCCGACCCTCATTATAATATGCCGGGCCGATTGATATGCTATTAGGCGCAGATATTTTCCCCCTCGTACTACAATCGCATAAAATTTCTGGTGTCCACTCTAACGAACCTACTGCTATTTTAACCACGTTTGGTTACGTAATCACAGGCAAAGTTAGCATCCCCTCTCAATGTAAAATTAACTCTTTTTTATGTTCTAGTTTTGAATCTGAACTCGATAAAAATTTAAAACGGTTCTGGCAAATCGAGGAACCACCCTCAGCACCCCTTTTAACCCCTGATGATCAACTCGCAGAAGAAATATATTGCAAAACACTCTCTAGAAATAACGAAGGCCGCTATATTGTTAGTCTGCCATTTCGCGAACCCGCTCCCTCTTTTGGAGATACTCGCACTCTAGCAATGAAACGTTTTTACTCCCTCGAAAATAAATTATTGCGTAACCCCGAAATTTACCAAAAATACTGCGAATTTATGTCCAATTATTTGCAAAATAATATAATGGAAGAAATTGTCGACCCCTTCAAAAATTTAGAAAATTCTTTTTATCTCCCACACCATTGTGTACTCAAACCAGAAAGTGCTACCACAAAACTGAGGGTTGTTTTTAATGCGGCAAGTCACGTTTTTAGACACCCCAGTCTTAATGACATGCTTTTTCCCGGTCCAAAATTGCAGCGCGATATTTGTGCAATTTTACTTAATTTTAGACTGCCTCTTGTAGTTTTTTCGTGCGATATAAAAATGATGTTTAACCAAATTCTTTTAAATCGCAAGCATGTTGATTACCAACGTATTTTTTGGCGTTTTTCTAATTCGGAACCTCTAAAAGAGTATAGGCTCTTAACTTGCACTTTTGGTGTAACGTCATCACCTTTCCATGCTATTCGAACTTTATTACAATTAGCTCAAGATTATCGAGACCAATATCCTGTCGCTGCAAATATCTTAGAAACTCAATTTTTTGTCGATGATGGTGCAGCAGGTTTCAACTCTATTAAAGAGGCTCTATGTGCTCAAAGGGAGTTAATTGACATTTTAAAATGTGGAAATTTCGAATTAAGAAAATGGGCTAGTAATGAACCCTCTTTACTCTCTCACTTACCCCGCGAATATTTACTCCATGAATCCCTTTCATTGGATCTCCATGATGAGAATTTTAGTTTTAAAATATTAGGCTTAGAATGGAATCCCAGCTCCGATCATTTTTCTTATAATGTAACTTGCCAAAATTCTGTTTGCACTAAACGCTCTTTACTTTCCGAGATACATAAAATTTATGATCCTCTAGGCTATTTATCTCCTATTACTTTATTTGCTCTATCTATTGCAGTATCTTATTCAGTATTTGTGGACTCTAGGTCTCGACTGGGATCAAGAACCTCCATCCGACGTTATAAATAAATGGCAACAGTTTAAAGTCGAGTTACCCCTTCTTAAAAATTGCAATATACCTCGTCGAATTATTTCTAATAATTTTTTATCATGTCAATTACATGGTTTCTCAGAAGCAAGCATGCGTGAGTATGGTGCCGCGATTTATATTCGCATACTTACCATTGAAAATAATAAAATAAAAACATTCTTAATCTGCTCTAAATCAAAGGTTGCCCCGCTTAAAAAGGTTACCTTACCACGTTTAGAATTGCAAGGTGCTGTTTTATTATCAGATTTACTCTCCTTTGTAATAAAAACTTTCGAAAATAAAATTCATATTAATAAAGTCTTTGCATGGACTGATTCTCTCGTCAACCTCGCTTGGATAAAAAAACCACCCTATTTGTGGAAAACTTATATTTCTAATCGCGTGAACCATATACAAGAAAGGGTTTCTCCCGATTTATGGCATTATGTGCCAACTGAAGATAACCCCGCTGATCTGTGTAGTAGGGGTAAATTACCCTCCGAGTTAATCAACAATCCCTTATGGTGGGGGGGACCTATTTTTTTGCAAAAAACTTCCGACACTTGGGACTTAACTTTGGATGAAGTAAAACCTTGTTCCATTGCATTAGAGGAGCAGCAAAAAGTTGTCCTTGCTAATTTCGCTGACACAGAATATATTGATACGCTCATAGAAAAATACTCCTTTTTATCTAAGATTCAACGCATTATCTGCTATATTTTAAGATTTGTTTATAATTTAAAAAATAAGGATAATAAAAAAACTGGGTATTTTAGTTTAAAGGAATTGGACGAGGCTCTTTTGGTATTAATAAAACGCGTCCAAAATATTTATTTTTCAGAAGAAATAAACAATATTCAAAATAAAAATTCCCTATCGAAAGAATTTAGAAAATTAAATCCCTTTATTGATTCTTCTGGTTTATTAAGAGTTGGAGGTCGTCTCAGAAATTCTAACTTAGATTACTCGCAGAAACATCCTATATTGTTACCCCGTAAATGTCGCTTAACATATTTAATTATTGAGAGTTATCATAAACAGTATCTTCACCCTGGGGTGCAAACCCTACATTTTTTAATTTCTCAAAGATTTTGGATTCTCTCCGCTAAAAAAGCAATACGCTCGATTATTTCAAAATGTCACTCTTGTTGGCGGTTAAACCCTAAACCCTTTGAAGCGCCTATGGGAGATTTGCCTCCTTTAAGGGTTTCTGAATTACGCGCTTTTTCGTGCTCAGGCGTTGACCTTGGCGGCCCTTTTTTAATTACCATGGGTAAAAGTCGCGGCGCGAAGACTTATAAGGCTTATATCGTTTTATTTGTATGTTTCTCCACGCGCGCTTTACATTTAGAGTTAGCTTCGGATCTCTCCTCGGAAGCCTTTTTGGCAGCACTTCGGCGTTTCATAGCACGACGTGGACGAGTGGTAAAATTAACGAGTGATTGCGGTAGCAATTTTAAAGGTGCAGCGAAACAAATCGCGGATATGTTTGCTAAAGCCGCCGAAGTTGAAAAATTAGAGTGGCATTTTAACCCCCCGGCAGCCCCGCACATGGGAGGTTTATGGGAGGCTGGCATTAAGTCCGTAAAAACCCATTTAAGTCGTGTTGTAGGCGACCAGAATTTAACATATGAAGAGATGTATACTTGCCTAGTACAGATAGAAGCTCTTCTAAATTCGCGTCCCCTTGTCTCGGTATCAAGTGATCCTAACAATTTATCTGTATTAACCCCGGGGCATTTTTTGACCCTTGAACCGTTAACAGCGTTGCCAGACTTTGATTTAACTCATTTAAAAATGAATCGTTTGACTCGATGGCAGTTAATTCAAAGGCTTCATCAAGACTTTTGGTATAGATGGAGGAACGAATACCTTCACACATTAATGCAACGTGCAAAGTGGCATATGCCCGGTACTCCAATTTTACCTGGTACTCTTGTAATTATAAACAGCCCCCTTGCGCCTCCAACAAAATGGCATTTGGGGCGCATAGAAAATATTTTTCCTGGTAAGGACGGCATAACTAGAGTGGTGTCGGTGCGTACTGCCAATGGTGTAATTAAGCGACCGGTAGTAAAGCTATGTCCTTTACCGGACTCTCTAAATAGTTCCGTTTAAAAGTTGTATACTTTTAAAGGTGGGGGGAAAATGTAGCGTTACCGCTAATTAGTTTAGTTTTAATTATTTTTGGGTATTAATTATCTATTCCACTGTGGTTATAAGAAAATTGAAACTTGTTTTTATTTTGTATACTTTGGATTTATATTCTTTCTTTATCGCGTTTTTTCAATTGGGATGATATTTTTTGCTGCAAAAAAATAGACATTGTGCACAGACAAATTTAAAGTGGATTTTAGTATCTCAAACTCGCTTTTCGAATAAACCTCGAAATAAACTCTTATTTACCTGCGCTGTTAATATTTGAAATTAATTACTCGATTTTGCCTGTAAAATTGTGAAACCATAACGTTATTTTTTATAAACTCTAAACCCCTTAAAATATAAACTTTGAGTGAAAAGGTGTCGCCACAGCTGCAAGGAGGTACCTCCAGGATCAAAAAAGAAGAACAAGTGGGGTAAGTCATCCCAATTGTCGTTTCTCTCTACTACTCTAAAATTTTAACTTTTTACAAATCTAAGGCCAGTGGAGTACTACAGTTATCGAAGGGAATAGTACAGTCATAACTATGTAATAACTTCTTTTTTGTAAAAATAGTAACCGTCAAATCATCTTTTGACCAAAGGACACACCTCAAAAGTTGACTTGACGTTACTGGTTTCATGTTGATGCCCTAATTAATAAATTAGTATGCAGCCAATTTTTTTCTTGGCAGAAGGTGAGGCACACCTTCTGAGAGAAATTATTTATTTAAACCACATTTACATTAGAACATAGCAAGTTAATTATTATGATAAATGTGACATAACTATATAATAACTTATTTGATATAAAACAAGTAGCCGCCAAATAATCTTTTGACCAAAGAACACACCTTTTGTCATTTTTGTCATTTAACGTAATACAAAGTGATGATGCTGCCAAGCCTTCTTTTGACACATAGACAAGCACATCTTTTTAGAGAAATTGAAATATCTAATTTCACCCACATCATCGAATACCATGGCTTGTCTTTATGGTATTATGTCTATAACTTAATATTTATTCTGTATAATGCCTACATTTTTATTGGTCTAAATTGTGGTACACCTTCTGAATGGAAGTATTTATGTTGACCTCATTTCCGATAACAAATCAAGTTAATTATTATGATAAACGTGCCATACGGACCAATTTTTTCTGGCAAACCTCTTGAAAATATTTAATGTGATAGTTTGTACCGTAGGCGCCGTAGAGGAGTACGAGTACATAAGTACTTCCTTTCACACATCGAACCATTGTGGGCCATGTTGTTGATAGGGAAAATTAGCATATTTATTGGCAGACAAGTTTAATTTGTAATGTCGTTTTTCCGTTGCAGCTGACGTACCATCCTCTAGGAATTGTAGGACGCCACGAGTTTTAAAAGATACCGTTTGTTCTTTTGTGTATATTGGAATCCCTTCACCGCGCCAGCAGCAGAACATGTCTGTTTTATGTCATACAAGGTACGCAATGGGACAACTGGGTGCCGCCATCTGGACGCCACCAACTCGGCGCCGGCAACTGGGCGCCGGGCCAACTCGGCGCCAGAATTTTTTATTTTTTTTGATAAAATGTGCAGATGTAAAACAAAATAGATATATTATTATTTATACAAAAACATCTTTAAAAAATCCTTTACGAAATTTTCTTTAAACTTGGTTTCGAGTGTTGAAATTCGGTAGGTGCAGTGTTCTGGTAACAATACAATTTACATTTTAGTTGTTGCTGTTTATTAGAAGAATGGCCGATTTTATCCCCAAACATAAAAAAATTTAAAAGGCGGATCCAAAATGGCGGACTTTCTTATTTATGAACCGATATGTGTCAAAAATGGAACTAGACCGTGCTTCAAGTCGCTGATTATGATTTTTTACTCAAACTCATAAAAAAATTCAAAATGGCGGATCCAAAATGGCAGATTTTTTATTTTGAAATCGATTTGTCCCAAACGTGAAAGTTTGCAGTGCTTAAGATCACTGAATACAGTTTTATCCTCAAACATAAAAAATAAATAAAATGGCAGATCCAAAATAGCAGACTTTCTTATTTATGAACCGATATGTATCAAAAATTTAAACCAATTCCGGTTTTCTCTTTAAAAAAATTTCACTACGCTTTGTTTCTAAATATAAAACTTATATAAATCTGTTACTTTTGATCATTTAGAAATTATCAGTTTATGATAAGTTTTTGTATTGAGCAGTTTTAATATCTTTCGCACTGCGCACGGGATAAGAAGTGACAAACCAGGGACGAAATAGGAATAAAAAGTAAAAATCAGGCATGGCAAGTGACAGATCAGTGCAACATCCTAAAAATAAAGTTAAAACCTAAAAACTCGAACAAAAAATAAAATCTCGGAAAAGGGATCAAAAGTGCGAAAAACAGCTAGCTGCCTTTTTATCCCTCGATAAATCGTAGTCCTCGCTACACTCGTTAAAATTTTTGGCATCTATAAAATAAATAAATAAAATAAAAAATAACCCTTTTATCCTTTCCACATTTTTGGTCGCCTATAAAAAATTCTTAGATCGTTAATAGTTTTATACGTAAGGTATTACAGTACTTATGTATTGAAAACGAAACCAATAAAAAGCTTACCCTTCAAAACCCTATTTGCTTTTATGCCAAAAATAACAATAAAAGTTTGCCTTTCGCTGATTTGGCCTGCCAAAGCCTGTCAATCGTATCCTCGCTTTACTAAGGTACACTCATCGTAAAGCAAGCTTTACAGCTAGCGAAGCCTGACTTTGATTTTCTTTTTTTTGGGTATATTTTTTGACATGTTCCTCGGATTCGCATTGGCGGCTCGTTCTTATTTTAAAAATAAGGTTTTGATAGTTTGCAGCATAACTTTTTAATTCTAATTACATAAGTATATATAGTTTAGGTACCTTCATACTGTGTAAAACAACATCTTTAAAATAAAACCGAGGAAAACATGTCAAAAACAATAACCCAAAAATTGAAAGCCTGACGTTGGCTTCGCTTCCTATAAGGCTTGCCTTTACGATGAGTGTCCTTACGCTTTACAGATTGGATTTTCTTAAATAGGTTATCGCGTTACACGAAAAAAATCGATTATCCAAACTAACCACGGAAAGTATTATAAGGTTACATCATATAATAGAAGAACATGAATTCTTCACTTCAATAAGACCAATTGAACACACAGCCACGGATCACCTAACAAAAGGTGATCCGTGACACAGCCAGCAGTCGCCACTGCATATGGTGGCATCCACAGTACACGGACCGCAAAGCGGTAGTATAGACACTCGGACTTTCCCGCCAAAAACTAATGAAAAATGGGCCAGCTATTAGAGGGCGTCCAAAATTACAGATTTCTGTACTTTGATATTTTTGACAGGGTGTCAGCCGCCTAGCGACCTATCGCCATTTTCATTTTTCGTACTCTTTGTTCTTGTGTGGAAGTTCTCTTCGAAGTTTTTTTTGTTAATTTGTGTTTTTCAGTGAATTTATAGACTTCTTTTGGACTTTTTTAGTTTTATAAGACTCTTTTGTTTAAATATAACTGTTTATTCAAGCAGAAGGTATGATGTAATGTCAACAATTTCTTTGTTACTTACAAAAGAAGTGTGATTTAAATCCCTTAACAAATTTTATCTTTTTTTTCGCATTGGGATCAAATGAGCACTAATTTTTACAGTGGCGTAGCTAGAAACTGGCAATGGTTTTGCCATGCCACCTCAACCATTTTCCGAGTTTTTCCAAAAATTTTCCTAGTTTTTCCCAGTTTTTAACTAGGTTTCCCAAACATCTCCCGAGTTTTTCTAAATTTTTTTAAAATTTTCTGATAAACACTTTTTCCTATTTTTTCCCGAGTTTTTTCTGAATATTTCCAGAGTTTTTCGAAAATTTTCCGAGTTTTCCCGATCATTTCCTGAGCTTTTTAAAAATTTTCCGGGTTTATCACGGGGTTTTCCGAATATTTCCAGAGTTTTTCCGAAGACTTTCCGAGTTTTCCGAAAATTTTCCGAGTTTTTCAGAACATTTTCTTATTTTTCGAATTTTTCGAAAATTTCCCGAGTTTTCCATAACTTTTCATGAAAGCAAAAAGACAGATTTTATGTATTATTAAACTAATATTTTGGAAAAAAATTAAAAATAGTTAAATTGGCCTCTCTGTGAAAAGCTTTTCCTTATAACTTTCTTGCGCTTTCACCACTAGGTATAATAGAGTAAAACTTGGGAATTCAAATTGTCTTCAACCCAAGTTTTTTTTCATAAATTGTATTGTATTGTATCTATATCTATAAGTACTTATATTATTTTCTACAATTGAAAAGTTATATTTTTCTATTGCTATTAGTACTCTCATTGGCCAACGGGGGGAGTTTTGACCCCCAAACCCCCCCCCCTGGCTACGGCACGGCTTTCTAGGTTATTTTAAATATCAAGATTATATTAATGTTTTAATATTATTTAATGACTCTTTTAAGTTAGTAAGTTTAATCACAGAATAACTAGGCTTGCACCCTTTATATTTTTGTTAGTAATCATTAATGTGTTTCATATATATCTTTTTATAATATACTTACTATGCTAAGAAAAAATACTTTTTATTCAATCCTATTTTTAATGACAATCAGCTGGTGGAAAAATTTCGGAACTGAAACCGGTTTTTTTCAACTACGCATGTGCTACTCTCTTTTTTACTTTATTCTGTTTATTGTTCCTTTCGGCTCAAGAGAAATGAATTTCCAAAAGAAGCGAGTGAAACATGCGCAGTTGATCGGTTTGAGTTCGTCCGCATTAGCTCACACATAAATGCTGGTTGTCCATAGAGCGTATAAGCGGCGCGGATTTATCCTTTCCCAGGCTCTGGTTGGTTGATTTAAAAATTTCAACCAATCAAAGCCCGAGAAAAAAAATCCGCGTGGATAATATGCTCTCGGGACAGCCGGTTTAAAAGACTCATAGAAATAACGCTCATCCCCTGCACTAAAAGTGCTCCAAAAAATTACGCTCAACCGCACTAAGTGTAGTTCGACCGGCCAGCTCTTAGAGGGCGCTGACCAAAACTAAAAACAGTTATAAAATACTCAGCCAATCATTGAGTTGTATAAAGCCCTGAAAGGGCTTTAGAGACGGAAAGACAAGGCATTTTTTATTGACCCTATCGAATTTGTTTTCTAACGGCGGGTATTTCTTTTACAATAAAAACAGAGATAGACATTATTGAACATGTGAAACGGACAAAGATAGGCTGATTTTGCATGCTAATAATACCCTAGATAATATATGGGTAAGTACCCGAGTGCGAGATAAATTTTATCTCTTTCACACTGACGGCATAAGTGCGACAGAAAAGCAGCTGGCTACCTTTAATCCACCTGCCGTATTTTAAATGATTCTACCTGCTAGTGAATTTATACAGGGAAAACTGATAGACAATGTTGTCTAAGTACGGAAATGAATTTTTTTGAATTTTGTGCGGGAATATTACAAAAATAAATCTTAAAACGTTTAAAAACAAGTTTAGAAGTAACTATTTGAGTTCAAACATGGTCCAAAATTGTTTTTTGTGCAAAAGAAGAAAAAAAAAATCCATAAAAAAACAACATTTCATGGGTAAGTCGTCTTGACGGATAGTTTTTGCTAAAACACGAGAAAGTTCAGTAGCGTCACGATAGATAGTTTTTTCTGCGACCGTGCGATTTTACCCTCACACATTTTGATTCAGAAAGTGTCACTTCCCCGCACTTTTTTGTGCATTGCATGAAAATTAACAAAAAGTATTTGATTTTCTTAAAAATGATTTTTTTTTAAATGCTTACATACCGATTTTTATCGTGGTTTTTGTTTTTTCGAACCAAACGTTTGACATGTCACGGTCGAGTTTCATACATCTTGATGAATTGTTACACACACTAATCTATGTTTTTATAAATTTCGATAAATTTAATGTTTTTTGCGGACTTTACAGTAATTTTAAGTTAAATTTTGGTCTTTCATCGCGAAAGTATCTATTTATTATTATATGACCACCGCGACCGGTCTACAGGCCGGTATCATATGTGTATGTCCTTCTAATGTCATTTGACAATCATGCTGTCTTACTTAATAAAGTCACTTAGTTTAATTAATAAATTTGTCCTACATAATATAAAAGAAGAATAGAAACCAACAAAAAATTTGTGACACTTCGATTACCGATTTTCTTTGATTGCGATGGATTAGGGTGACCAGATTACGGTTTATTCGGGTGTCCAGAGTACGGAAAAAAAGATTTTGAAAAATTTCCCAAAAAAAAATTGAAGAACAAGCACTCACGCGCCACTCAATGTTTATGGTCGCATACATTAATCCTAACTCGATTTCCGACGATTATGGACAATGGTTACCCCCTGGACATAAACCTAACAAATTTTACTATATTTATTAACAACTAGGTAGGTTAGGTTTGGTTAGGTTAGGTTGGGTTAGGTTGCGTTAGGTTGGGTTAGGTTGCGTTAGGTTGGGTTAGGTTGGGTTCGGTTGGGTTAGGTTGGGTTAGGTGGGTTAGGTTTTCAGTTTGATTATGTTCGGTTAGGTTCCGCTAGGATTGTTTAGGTTAGGTTTAGCTATATTCGGTTAGGTTCGGTTTAGTTTAACCAAATCGAACCTAATATAACGGTTCGGTTTGGTTTGGTTTGGTTGGTTCCACTCGGTTCGGTTCGGTTTGGTTCGGGTGGGTTTGGTTCAGTTTGATTTTGTTTGGTTAGGTTCGGCTAGGTTTAATTTGTTTTGGTTAGGTTCAGCCAGAATCGGTCTGGTTTGGTTCGGTTCGTTTCGAATCGGTTCGGTTAGGTTCAGTTTTCTTCGGCTAGGTTTGGTTCAGTTTGATTATGTTCGGTTAGGTTCCGCTAGGTTCAGTTTGTTTCGGTTAGGTTTAGCTACATTCAGTTAGGTACGGTTTAGTTTAACCAAATCGAACCAAACCAAACCGAACCCTTAGATTCGGTTTGATTTGGTTCATTTCGATACGGATCGGTTCAGTTTGGTTTTATTCGGTTAGACCTTATAGATAAATTTTAAAAAAGTAAATAATTATTAATTTTTAGTGTTTTAAAGAATAAAAATTGATATAATGTTTAATTAAACTAATTTTTAATTGTAAAAATGTAGGAATCATAATTTTCATGATTTTGTTATGAGTTTCATGCTTTTTTAATAATTGTGCATTTTCATAAAGGGACCAAAAAAACTGACCCGATTTCGATCAGTGACCTTAGTTATTTCAAGTTTTTGTTAACAGCTGATAGAAGTCAGGGACCGTTTTGTTTCAGTTTGAAATGAGAAAATGCTTCTTTTGTAGCAATTTGTATGGGTTTTAATGGGGTTTTAAGAATTTTTCAATTTCAATTTTTTTAACAAAATCAACAATTTTCCGCAATTTTTTTTTTAGAAATCACTATAAAATGGTCTAAAATTATCATTTTTCAAAAAACTTCGTAGTTTTAAGAAAGGTGGTAAAACGTACCAGACCCCTGAAATGTGTTGCAGTCTAGGACAACTGGGCGCCGCCAACTCGGCGCCACCAAGTGGGCGGCAGGTTAACTGGGCGCCGGACCAACTGGACGCCGAGCCAACTGGGCGCCGGACTAAAATATTTTTTCTTGATAAAATGTGCAGATGAAAAACAAACCTAAAAAAATTAAAATGGCGGTTCCAAAATGGCGGACTTTCTTATTTATGCATCGATATGTATCACACTCGACTTAATAGATGTTGAAATTTTTGTATAAATAACATATTTATTTATTTTGTTTTTTATCTGCACATTTTATCAAAGAAAAAATAGTCCGGCGCTGAGTTGGCCCGGTGCCCATTAGGCCCGGCGTGGCGCCCTGTTGGCGGCGCCGAGTTGGCCCGGCGCCCAGTTGTCCCATTCCGAATTGAAATTTTTAGTTCCAAAATTTTATCGGACTCGAGCATAACTTGTAGTCCACCCAAGAAGAGAAGAGTTGAAGAAGACCCTTGTTCAAAGAAAGAAAATATTTTACCTTGAAGGTACAACATTTGTAAAGTTCTAAGATGAAAACAATAATTTTAATACATCCACTGCACTTAGCATGCTTAGAAACTCTTTTTACTCTTTTTTTTTACTGAAGAGAATTTTGAAAACACAGTATACACAAGTAAGTATTCATGAATTATTTATTATTCAAACAGAAAATTGTTGATAAAAAAATTCTAATGGAATTCAAAATTTCTATTTTGCGCCGCCACTGCCCTTTTTTATCCAAGACAAGCAAATAGAATATTTTTGCGATGTTGCATGTGTCCGGACTCACCAAACCGAAATTCTATTTTCATCCCTATCTTGCTCATTAAATTCTTACTTGTATTTGGTCAATTGCGATAAAAGCTTGATATAATGGCAATTTGGGCCCATGCCGGGTCTACCCGTAGGGTATAGAAGTCAATGCAGCCAATCTATGGGCACCTAAGCTCACACTAGGTACTATAGTTATAGTGTACGTGTGAGCTTATATAACTAAAAACTGAAATATATTTTATTGAACTCCAGACTCATTTACCGTTCGTTTGATATCACACAAGCCATGTTTTGACTTAAACTTTAATTTTTCAAATCTACCCCCACCTTTTTTTTTAAACTAAAATGTATTTTGTTTAACTCCAAACTCAATTACCTTTCGTTTGATATAACACACGCCATATTTCCACATAAACACTAATTTTTTTAATTTGCCCCCACCCTTTTTTTAAAAGTAAAATGTATTTTATTTAACTCCAGACGCAATTACCTTTCGTTTGATATCACACACGCCATATTTTTACATAAACTCTAATTTTTGAAATATGCCCCCACCCTTTTATTTGGCTTGTGTTTGGTGGATTTTGTTCATTTTTAAATGGGACCATCTCGACCCAAAACCCAGCGTAGGTACCAAATTTCATTAAAATCGGGCAAGCGGTTTTTGAGTTATGCGCGTTGGTCGTTACAGACAGAGACATACAGACATACAGACAGACAGACAGACAGACAGACAGACAGACAGACAGACAGACAGACAGACAGACAGACAGACAGACAGACGGCGAAACAAAAAACTTTCAAAATTATCTGAAATGCAAAGATATATAAAAAATTTTGAAATCGGAGCAACTTTTTTTTTCTCGAAAAAATTAGGATCACTATAGCTCACACTACTATAGTATAGTAGTAGTGTGAGCTAAAATTACAAGGCAGTTTCCGTACTACCGATCTGCGGTCTGTTTACTGTGGTGGCATCTACACATCATTTCAATGGGCTACTTCAAACGCAGTTGAAGGTATGCTCCGAAATTTAAAATCTATGAAAGCATCCTCTACTATACTACAACCTGCCTTAAACAATGTGAATGCTGGCAATTCAGTGCAGACGCTCTAGGTAGTTGAGTATGCAAAATATGAGAACCGCAGTTTGACAATGGATTCTAGCCTCAGACTCTTCTGTATTCTAGCTGACAAAAGGTCACAGATTAACGATCTGGATGTTGCCAAGCCAGGTTTTGGTCCAATTTTTCCCCCCTTCTCTTATAGTCGTGTTTGAATTTCTGAAAATTTAACTAAGTTGACGCCTTAAAGCCACAATGACAGAGAAATTAATCAAAAATGTGTAAAATCTAACATCTAAACAACTAAATGTTGGCTGCAAAAACCCCCAGACCTCCCAAAACCTGAGATTTTGAGGTTTTCTTCAAATTTTGTCAAAAACTAAGCTTCTTAGGGAAAAATATGCAATTACCTTAATTATAAACAATAAAATTTGCTTTTCAACGATGTATTAGTCAGTGGGGTACGACCAATGATAAACTCTTCAGCGGCGTCCGTTTATTGAGGTGAAAATTCAAAAAAGAAACATGTTTATTACAAGATTTACCCATTTTTCTTGAAAACTATGCTCTTTATCAATGTGTCCTATAGGCAATTGTAGACAATGAAATTTCCTTTAAAATGATGTATAAGAAGGTAAGATTATTTTTATTTATAACAATTTAGGGTTGTCCGAATTTTGAAAAATCACTACTTTACAAGTTTTGTCCAATTTTCTCAAAAACTAAGCTTTTTGGGAAAAAAATATTTTACACTTTATTGTAGAAAATTAAATTATCTTTTTAATAGTGTATAAGCAATGAATACACAAGAGTTGTGTATTCATTGGTATAAGCTAGTGCGGTCAGACTAATATCAAACTACAAGAAAATGTAAAAAAAAATTAAAAACTACATGTTTGTTACACGTTTTACCCGATTATCTTAAAAATCATGCCTTCTAACAAAAATCATGTTCCGTAGTCGATTGTAGACAATGAAATTTTCTTTTAAATGCTTTATCACAAAGTAAGATTTAGCTTTAAATTAAAACCACAGGCGTCCGTAAATAAAATCAATTTTTACATATCACCAAACAAATTAATTTTTGTACAGGTTTTATCCAATTTCCTCAGAAACTAAGCCCAACTGGATAAATATGTTTGACGTTTGGTTAATGACAAACTCTTCAGCGGCTTTCGTATATACAGGTCATAAAAAAAAAACATTTTTGTCACATGTTTCACCCGATTTTTCAAAAAAAAACTAACCTTTTTATGAGAAATATGCCTCATAGCTGATTTGTAGAAAGTAAAATTTCCTTTTCAATGATGTATAATTTGGTGAAAAATTAATTTCATTTTTAAAACTTCAGGGGCGTCCGGGCATCCGTATATAAAATAAGATTTTAAAAATTACCAAATGTAACACTACTATAGCCGCCATCTGCATTGATAGTCTTTGCACCCCTCGTACCTCCCAACCTTCCCTCCCATCCCCCCTCCATAAAAAAAAATGAAACTCGCCCCGAAAAAAGATGCTCTAGTAGCAAAGGGGATCCCTCCTACTCACCTTTTCTCCATATTCTGCGCCATAATTTTGTAGGTACGGTTGGATGGATGAGAGGGGGATGGCCTACTATCGCCACTGATACAAATTTTAAGGATCTTAAAAAAATCGAACAAAAATTAATTTATTTGGTGATTTTTAAACATTGATTTAATTTACGGACGTCTCCAAAGTTTTAAAAATTAAACTTTTTATACCTTATTATACATCGTTTAAAAGAAAATAACAATACAATCCAGTATAAGAGAAATTTTTTGATAAAAAACTTGGTTTTTTGGAAAATCGGGTGAAACATGTGACAAAAATGTTTTTATTTACGTCGCTGGAGAGTTTGTCATCAATCAAACCCTAATAACTTATACAGTTAGAAAGGCAATTTTATCTTCTACAATAAAGTTAAGAACACTTTTTTTGATTGAGTTTATTTTCTAAGAAAATTGGATAAAACCTGTAACAAAATTAATTTGTTTGGTGATTTGTAAAAACTGATTTTATTTACGGACGCCTGTGACGTTTTATTCTGAAGATAAATATTACCTTGTGGTACAGCGTTTAAAAGGAATTTTTATTGTCTATAATCGACTGAAGGACACAATTTTTGATAGAGGGCTTGGTTTTTTAAGATAATCGAGCAGAACATGTGACAAACATGTGTTTTTTCTAATTTTCTTACATTTTCTCCAAAAACGGACGCCGCTGGAGGGTTTGCTGTTAGTCTGATTGGACTAACTTATACACTGTTAAAAAGGGAATTTTATTTTCTACAATAAAGTGTGGAATAATTTTTTTCCTAAAAAGATTAGTTTTTGAGAAAATTGGATAAAACTTGGTAAGTTTAGTGATTTTTTAAAATTGATGTAATTTACGGAGGCCCCTAAATTGTTATAGATAAAAATAATCTTACTTTTTTACACACCGTTTAAAAGGAAATTTTATAGTTTAAAAAAATATTTCCAAACTTGTAAGAACCTTTCATTTTGAAATTTGTATTGGAGAACTTGGCTTTACTTTTATCTCAATTCTTTTTACAGAATGCTATTTTCGCGTACTTGGCTTTTTTTACATGATATGTTTTTGTTATGATATTTTATTCAACTCCAGAATAAATTACCTTTCGTTTGATACCACACAAGTAATGTTTTAACTTAAACTCTAATTTTTGAAATCTACCCCCCCCTTTTTTTTAACTAAAATGTATTTTGTTTAATTCCAGACTCAATTACCTTTCGTTTGATATCACACACGACATATTTTCACTTAGACTCTATTTTTTGAAATCCATCCCCACCCTTTTTTTAACTCAAATTTATTTAGTCTAACTCCAGACTCAATTATCTTTCATTTGATATCACACACGCCATATTTTCACATAAACTCTAATTTTTGAAATCTACCCCCACCCTTTTATTTGGCTTGTGATTGATGGATTTCGTTCATTTCGATCATCCCGACCCGAGACCCAGCCTAGGTACCAAATCTAATTAAAATCGGGCAAGCGGTTTTTGAGTGATGCGCGTTGGTCGTTACAGACAGACAGACAGACGACGCAACAAAAAAGTTTAAAATTCATCTGAAACGCAAAGATATATAAAAATACTCTGCCAATATATGGGCCCCTAAGCTCACACTAGGTACTATAGTTATAGTGTACGTGTTTGCTAATATAACTAAAAACTGAAATATATTTTATTCAACTCCAGACTAAATTACCTTTTGTTTGATACCACACAAGCCATGTTTTGACTTAAACTCAAATTTTTGGAATCTACCCCCACCCTTAAAAAAGAACAAAAAACTAAAATGTATTTTGTTAAACTCCGGACTTAATTACCTTTCGTTTGATATCACACACGCCATATTTTCACTTAAACTCTAATTTTTAAAATATACCCCCACCCTTAAAAAAAACAAAAAACTAAAATGTATTTTGTTAAACTCCGGACTCAATTACCTTTCGTTTGATATCACACACGCCATATTTTCACTTAAACTCTAATTTTTAAAATATACCCCCACCCTTTTTTTTAAATAAATTAAAATGTATTTTGTTTAACTGCAGACTCAATTACCTTTTGTTTGATATCACACACGCCATATTTTCACATAAACTCTAATTTTTGAAATCTACCCCCACACTTTTATTTGGTTTGTGTTCGGTGGATTTTGTTCATTTTTAAATGGGACCATCTTGAGCCAAGACCCAGCCTAGGTACCAAATTTCATTAAAATCGGCCAAGCGGTTTTTGAGTTATGCGCGTTGGTCGTTACAGACAGACATACAGACAGACAGACAGACAGACAGACAGACATACAGACAGACAGACAGACAGACAGACAGACAGACAGACGGCGCAACAAAAAAGTTTCAAAATCATCTGAAACGCAAAGATATATAAAAAATTTTGAAATCGGAGCAACTTTTTTTTTCTCGAAAAAATTAGGATCACCATAGCTCACACTACTATAGTATAGTATACGTGTGAGCTAAATTTTGAAATCGGAGCAACTTTTTTATTCTCGAAAAAATTAGGATAACCATAGCTCACACTAAAGTAGTAAAATTTTAAAAACTTATTTTGTTTGCTTATCACAGATTTTCAAAATAAATAAAATTGAGACCCTTTCAAATTCCACTATACCGACCGCAGGTAGTATTGGCACCACGTACGTCTTAAATATATTTGTACTGGGAAAGGGCCTATAAAAATAATGGCTACAAGTGTGTCGGTTCATTTATAGTCTAAGAGCCCAGTAGGATTTTGGGCTTGAATTGCAAACCGATACTCATATATTTTAATCGATTCTTCATAAGACCGTGTCCCAACAAAAATGGAGAAACCTGCGAAAATCCTGCATAAACAACCCGCCATCTTTGTTTAAAGATGGCGAAAAGGAGTTTGAATCAAATGTACGTAACTTTTTTATTATTTCATCAATTTTACCCAAGCAAATTGTGATTAGCTTCTACTATAATGGCCTCTCAAAATCACTATCAATACTTTGTTTTTTATTTGTCTCTATACTATAAATTCTGTAAGTTCCTCAAATACGCTATTTTTTTTTAGGTTTTTTGATTTTTTCGAGAAAACTACTGGTTTTACAAAAAAAATATAAAATATAAAAAATATGCAGATTGTTAAGATGTATTCATGGTGGGTCTAATATTTGCTGTAGATTAAGCGGTTCTCGAGTTACACTCAAAAAACCACTAAATTGGCCTATACCTACCCCCAAGTACAAAATTTTCATATTTTCACCAAAGTCATGAAAGTTACTAAAAAACTATACAGAATGAAAAAGAATGACAAGCTAAATAAGAAACAGCTATTAGTTTCAAACAGAAACTGATACTGAGGTAGATATGGCGGCTTAAACATGGCCGAAGCGTAATTTACAATTTTATTTTTGAGGGTAATTTTTTTATGTAAAACGAACCCCCACGGGGTTAAAATGTACCTCAGCTAAAAGACAATTTAATTATCTTTAAAAAAGGATAGTATACTTTTTGTTGTAAAGTTAATAGTTTTCCTGAAAAAAACAAAAAATATGCGGCATACATAATTCGATGTTTTCGTTCCATAGAAATACGACAATGGCATGGGGGGAAAAAATAATTTATGCACAGATAAGCGAACCCGCAGTTACATAATTAAACTTAGCGTCAAAACTCTTACAAAAAACATATTTGATACTTTTCTGTGGAATTGACAGGTGGTCACGTGATTTTGACAACTTCTTAATGGTTTGAGCTGGAGACTTAGTTCTTTTTTTGATTTGTAGACAAAATTATCCAATTTTGACGACAAAACATATTTTTAAAAATTTTGAATACGGTGCCGCCTGGCGCCCAAAATTTTATAACTAGTCGAATCCGCATTTCGATATTTTAACTGTTGCATAATTAAAATTTTATACTTTTCCAAATTAATTTTTTGAAATTTTCTGATAAAAATGTTGATATTGGTATAGTTCCCTTTGTTCTTGCGGTAGTATTTCTAAAGTGAAACTTTTATTTAAAACTGGTGTCACCCTCTACAATTCGCCAAGAAAAAATATGCTTTATATGCTACTTTTTGTACTTCTTTTTAGGCCCGATCTGACACTATTTATCCTTGATTGTCACTTTTCATCTCCATTTCAATTGGCACTATTTCTAACTTCGTTATCCATGAATTTTTAACACTGAGATAATATACAGAGTGTCCCAGAAAAGTTCGATTTCGAAAACTATGTAAGAAATACAATTTTGGTTAAAATGCTACAGATGCTCTATAGGAGTTCAAAATATTTACAGGGGTTTTTGTAATGTCGAGCAATAAATAAATATATAATAATAAAGACAATTTTTAGTTTTGCTTTTTTTACATTTATCCAAAGTTGTATTTCTTACATAAATCTCCATAAAATAAGTAGGTAAATGTATCTGGAATACATACTATATTTAATAGGCCTTAACTTTTCTTTTAGTTTTAGTACCTGATTATCTACAGGAAAATATTTGCTTTATTTCACCTAAAAAAGTAAATTCGTAGTATTTTCCCTGATAAATGGATAAAACGAAACAGCCATCGATCATTTCGTTTACGAGTTACATCAGTTTAAAAGGTTTTTTTTCATGTACCCACTCAGAGAGGCAAACACAAAAACTTATACTAACGCTGTTACCGGTATCATATACCGCTATTTCTATATGACGTTTTTTTGAACCCATTAAAAATTATTATAAAATAAGTCTTGTTAATATGTTTTGGTTTATTAAAAATCCAATCTTCTAGTATACCCTTTTCTTGCCCGAGGTCTTTCCTTTCCTGAGCTGGTTACAAAGACTAAAATCCCTTGTTTTTTGTATTAGGGACTTATTGCAATAGTGCCAGGCACTTATTGTGCCAGGCACTATTCTGACAGATTCGCATTGAAAGCTGACAGTTGATCTTTTAAAATTGACATACCAAAGTCGAATTTATAAATCCAGTCGTTTATGTTCCATTAATAGTGGCGGCACTATTAATGTTGGCTCTTATAATACACAAAGGCCTAATTTTGAAAGAAGTCAGCTGTTCTTTTAATGCAAAAATGTCAGAATAGTGCCCGGCACAATTATTGCCTGGCTTTAATGCAATAGGTCCCTAATATTTCTGTTCTTTTCTTCCTGGCACTAAAATTAGCCAAGAGAGTAAGAAGGAGATGCTACGAGAGTAAGCGAAAACAAGATATATATATATTTATATATATATATATATATATATGTATACAGGGTGTCCCAAAACTCTGAGTCCACTGAAACATCTTCTAAACTATTGAAGATAACTGAACCATATTTGGCAGTAATCGTTAACATCAAGAGATCTATTTTATGAAGAAGCGGTTGTGCTGCCCCTGCGTTAGGGGGCGACAAAGGGGCGATCAACTTAAAAATTTTAATTATAAATCCTTATCGATTGATACCTCGTTTTAAAGGTATTTGACAATTAAATACATATTTTGATATATCCGTTAATTGTCTACACAATCAAATCTGTCAAAACTAATTTTTTCAGTTTTTGTCAAAATTTACAAGTTTGTTGTTTTAAACAAAAACCCTATTGAGAGATATCTTATTTAAAAGGTCTTTGAAAACCCATGTACGCCAACTGTCCCTTGCCTATGATAAAAAACGTGTCAAAATCTATCGACTGTCAAACTTATTCTTTTACCATTTTTTACAAATTTTTAAATATAGCTATGCCCGCTATCCACCATACGTGGGAATTTTTGACACATATTTTTATGTTGGTATTGCCATGTAGTTTAAGGTTTTGTTTGTTTGCCTCTGGTCAATTACAGCATACCGAACCGAACCGAACCGGAAATATGGATAAAATTACTTATACAGTCTGTGTCTATGAAAGGTCAGTACAATAAAAGCCACCTACTTTAGTCCGACATTGCTCCGTTTTCGAAATACAGGGTGTTTTTTAGAAAATAAAAATCGAATACATAGCTAAAATATAAATATAACTTTTTTCTTAATGTATTTTTTAAACTTTTTTGTTAATGTATGCATAAAATAAATCTCTCGATGTCATCGATCACTACCAAATATGGTTCAGTTATCTGCAATAGTTCAGCAGATATTTGGGTAGACCCGGATTTTTGGGACACCCTTTATATATTTTTACAAATTTAAAAACATGCCAGTGGTGATTAATTTTGATGGGACATTTTTGTCTACAAAGCAAAAAAAAAACCAAGTCTCTAGCTCAAACCGTTAAGAAGTTGCCAAAATCACGTGACCACCTGTCAATTTAAGAGAAAACTATCAAATATGTTTTTTGTAAGATTTTTGACGCTGAGTTTAAATATGAAACTGGGATTCGCTTATCTGTGCATAAATTGTTTTTTCCGTTAATGGACTCATGCCATTGTCGTACTTCTATGGAACGAAAACATCGAATTATGTATGCCGCATATTTTTTGTTTTTTTCAGGAAAACTATTAACTTTACGACAAAAAGTGTGCTATCCTTTTTTGAAGATAATTAAATTGCCTTTTAGCGGGGCTACACTTTGACCCCGTAGGGGTTCGTTTTACATAAAAAAATTACCCTCAAAAATAAAATTGTAAATTACGCTTCGGCCATGTTTAAGCCGCAATATCTACCTCAGTATCAGTTTCTGTTTGAAACTAATAGCCGTTTCTTATATTATATTATATATAAGCTTGACGTTCTTTTTCGATCTGTCTAGTTTTTTAGTAACTTTCATGACTTTGGTGAAAATATGAAAATTTTGTACCTGGGGGTAGGTATAGGCCAATTTAGTGGTTTTTTAAGTGTAACTCGAGAACCACTTAATCTACAGCAAATATTAGACCCACAATGAATACATCTTGACAATCCACATATTTTTTATTTTTTATGTTTTTTTTGTAAATCCAGTAGTTTTCTTTAAAAAATCAAAAAACCTAAAAAAAAATTGCGTATTTGAGGAACTTACAGAATTTATAGTATATAGACAAATAAAAAACAAAGCTAATCACAATTTGTTTGGTTAAAATCGATGTCATAATAAAAAAGTTACGTACATTTGATTCAAACTCCTTATGCAGGATTTTCGCAGGTATCTCCATTTTTTTTGGGATATGGTCTTATGATGAATCGATTAAAATATATGAGTATCGGTTTGCAATTCAAGCCCAAAATCCTACTGGGCTCTTATACTATTAGGCTACTGATAATAATTGGTTGCTGCGCTTTCAGCCCCATCTCTTTTCTAAGGTTAAAACACCCATTATCAGTTACCTTAGGCCCTAGGACAAATACGTTTTAATTTGTTAAAAAAATGCCAAGTGAGTGCCAAAATAAAAATAATTTTTTTTATGGCGACAAATTCGATTTTGGCAATTTTTCAAGCAAAAGACAACAAGGCAAAATATTTAAATATCAGTCAAAAGTTGGCACTACATATTAGAGTCATAGGGCCACCGACTCGGTTCAAAAATTGTGGGCTTTACTAAAATTTTAAGGATGACAATGGATGACAGTCCTAATTGTAAATTAGGTTATATTAGATGTCATAATTGACAATCTAGTACAAACAAACAACACATTTTGAGTTTGGCACTAACGTTAATTTATGCCAAAAAAAACAATTGGGCTAGTTTTCCAATAGCAACAGGAAAAATAAAAGAATAGAGTAAAGAACAAAGCCTATTTTTTCGTCAAGTATTAGGGGGTGATGTTTCGTCTTATTATAAATAAAAATAGAAAAAAAATATTTGTTTACTGTGGTAGAAAATACCGATAAGCCCGAAGAAGATTTAGCCACAATATGAGTCTGCCGCCAAATACATCCAGAACAAAGATATTAAGGACCTTCTGATATCTATGATCCAGAATATGAAAACGAACATCTCATGATCCGAAGATGCCGTTTAGTTAGGATAGGAACTTAAGTTTTCGGCAATTATTGTAAATTAAATATAATAAATCAGTTGTTTGTAATGTTGTGCTTTATTTTTGTTTCCACAACCACGTAGAAAAAAATATTGTACGTACATACCTAACGCGTGTGTTTAGTGCCTCTTCCGCAGTAATTAGGTAAATTACTATTATCACAAACTATCTTATGAATCGGTTCGTAATCCCCTGATTTTGTTTGGTAGGTTCAAACAAATTTTTGTAAATAGAAAAAATTGTGTGTCTCCAAATACTTACTTATATGCATTTAAGTTATATTAAAGAACATTTTATTTGTTTAAAGTAACTGAAAATAATCTGAAAATCCGGGTCACATGATTTTAATTAAATTTTCTTAATCGAATTGGCTCGCCCCCGTTATATGAGGGTGGCGCTTCAGTCAGGAGGTCGATGGCTCTTGTCTGATTTATACTTCAGAAAATATAAAATTGACTACGCTTTTACAAATTCTAATAGATTTCGTCTATAAAAAACTAATTAAAACATTTTTTCTGTTCATATAAAAGACTTTTTTAACATTGTCAAACGTACCTTGTTAGAATTTTGATTTTCTTTTGTATATTTCCAAAAAATATAAAAAACGAAAGAATTTCGCTACAGTTTTCTATAACACAACTAGGCTACTAAAATGCCAAACATTGTTTTGAAATATTTCTTGGGTTTTAGCGATAACTTTTTTAAAATTTTTTAAATAAGATGAATTAGTGATGAATTACTGCCAAGATACGTTTGTTAAAAATGCTTTAAAAAACCACCTCGCTAAATTTCGACGCATTCCGCTTTCTAATTTTCTATTACTATTAGGATAAAGATTCGGGCTCTGGAACGAAATAGCGATGTACAAAATAGCGACTATCAAAATAGCGATGTAATGAAACAACGACTATCAAAATAGCGTTTATAACAAAACAGCGATATATCAAAATAGCGATGTATCAAAATAGCGACAATCAAAATAGCGATGTATAAAAATAGCGACAATCAAAATAGCGACAATCAAAATAGCGATGTATCAAAATAGCGATGTATCAAAATACCGAATCAAACCAAACCGAATCCATCCGAACCAATCCAAACCGAACTTTTCTAACAAATTTTTTCAAAAAAAAAACTTCCCTGACTTCTTTTCCAGGATCCTAGAGGGTGTGAATCTGAACCGAATCGCACCAAACCGAACCAAATTCGGTTCAGTTTGTTTCGGTTCAAAAGAAGTCTGGAGAGTTTTTGTTTTAAATATGCTGGTTCGGTTCGGTTCGGTTCAGATTCACACCCACTAGGATCCCGAGAAAGAAGTCAGGGAAGTTTTTTTTTGAAAAAAATTGATAGAAAGAAACCCCTTTGTCAAACTATATGTCAAAACCGAACCAAAATATCGCTATTTTGATAATCGCTATTTTGGTAATCGCTATTTTGTTACATCGCTATTTGGATAGTCGCTATTTTGTTACATCGCTATTTTGATAGTCGTCCTTTTATTAAATCGTTATTTTGATTGTCGCTATTTCGGTACCGCTAATTTAATACTCGCTATTTTGTACATCGCTATTTCGTTCCAGAGCCAAAGATTCGGCCTAAAAATGGGATATCAGTATTGTCAGATGGTAAGTTTTCGGGCAAAGTTTGCCCCCTTAAATAAAAATAAGAATTAACTTCAATTTTGACAACGTTAAATCACAGGGCATTGACAAATTGCCAAACTCATTTGAAAGCAGTCCTTTTCAAATGTTATTCCAAATCCAATTAGAACGGAACGCTTGTAGCAGTCATTTTCCACATTATGGTTTTAATACGCTTTAGCAGTACAGATATATTTAAAACGTACGTGATTCACACTCCTGCTTTTCCGTCTTTAAATTATTATCAGTGGCTAGCGTCACACGAATTAATTCGAAATTTAAAATTTGGTAGGCGTAGTGTTCTGTTAACAATACAATTTACGATTTTCATTACAACAATTACGGGTCCAAAATGGAAACTCCGTAAAAATTAAAAATAACGAATCCAAAATGGCGGACTTTTTTTTTATGAACCGATATTTTTCAAGTCACTGAATATGATTTTTGACTCATACTCTAAAAAAATTAAAAATAACGAATCCAAAATGGTGCTATTTTGTATTTACTAACCGATTTATCTCAAACTTGAAAGATTGCATTGCTTAAGGTAATACAGTTTAAGACTCACACTTACAAAAAAATCAAAATGGCGGAGTTTCTTATTCATGAATCGTTATGTATAAAATCGCAATGTTGCATCCGCAATTATACTTTTTTTAAGTTTGGGTCAAAAAATCATAATCAGCGATTTAAAATACCGCGAAGTTCCAAATTTCATACATACCGATTTATAAATGGAAAAGTTTGCCATTTTGAATACCCCATAAAAAATTTTTTTAAGTTTAAATAAATTGTATTTAGTGTCCTCAAGCAAACCAATCTTTTACGTTTGAAACACATCGGTTAGTAAATACGGAAATCCGCCATTTTGGAGCACAATTTTAAATTTTTTATAACTTTTACAGCAGTTTATTCCCAAGTTCCATATTTGAAACATATCGGCTGATAATTAAGAAAGTCCGACATTTTAGATCTGCCATTTTAATTTTTTAAAGTTTGGCGAAAAAACTGTATTTAGTGACCTCAACACTGCAAAATGTCAAGCTTGACAAAACTAGGCCATTGTGAAAACGCCATTTTGATATTTTTAAAGTTTAAGATAGAAATCATAATCAGGGACCTAAAACAACCCAAAGTTCCGAATTTAATGCATATTGGATCATAAATGGGAAAGTCCGTCATTTTTGATTCGCCATTTTGCATTTTTTTTAGTTTCAGTTAAAAACAATAATCAGCGACCTGAAAGATCGCAAAGTTTCGAGTTTGATGCAAATCGGTTCATACATGGGAAAACGCGCCATTTTGATTTTTTTAAAAAGTTTAAGTTAGAAATCATAATCAGCAACCTGAAGCGCCCCAAAGTTCTGAATTTGATGCATATTGGTTTATAAATGGGAAAGTCCGCCATTTTTGATAGGCAATTTTGTTTTTTTTTTTAGTTTGTTAGAAATAATAATCAGCGACCTGAAAGATCACAAAGTTCCGAGTTTCATGCATATCGGTCCATAAATGAGAAAATCCTTTTCAAAATATAAATAATAGTTATAAAAATTTTTCAAATAATTTTTTTTTAAATTGTACACTAACCACCAAATATTTAGTTGGAAAAGTTTGAAAAAAGTTATGATCAAACAAATAAACAGATATATTATATGAAGTCAAGCTAAATAAAACTGTTTAAACAATTGCCAATGGTAACATCATAAATCAAAAAATCTCGTGGCAAATTGCCCCCACGGCGAATCGGCTGGCAGCAAATTGTCCCCGCGGCGCATCGGATCGCCGCGAATTGGATCACAGCGAATCGGCCGCGACGAATTGTCCCCTGCCCTTTTCATATGAAAATACGTACCTCCGCATGCTGGTCCCGAGCGCAATTACCTGTTCGTTGGTACAAAACACGTGCTGTCAGTGGTCAGATGTTTGGCAGCAGAGTCAATTTAGCATTTAGGGGTCCATATGACACGCAATAATTCAAAATCATCCTGATGTTTTGTAATGTAGATAAGTTTCGGTCAGGCGGATATTTGGCAGTATAGTCAATTTAGTATTTGATGGTTCATATGACACCCAATAATTAAAAACCATCTTGGTATTTAGTAATGTAGGGGAGTTTCTACATCAAATATAATTAGAGGAGGTGTTCCATTCCTTCGGCCAGGCAGATATTTGACAGAAGAGTCAATTTAGTATTTGAGGCTTCGCATTACACACAATAATGAAAAACCATCTTGCTATTTAGTAATGTGGGTGAGTTTCAGCTTCAAATATCATTAGAGGAGGTGTGCCATTCCTTTGGTCAGGCAGATGTTTGGCAGCAGTCAATTAGGTATTTGAGGGTCCACATAACACACAATAAATAAAAAATATTTTGGTATTTACTAATATAGGTGAGTTTCAGCCTTAAATATAACTAGAGGAGATGTGCCATTTTTTCGGTGAGCCAGATGTTTGGCAGCATAGTGAATTTAGTATTTGAGAGTCCACATGACACACAATGATAAAAAACCATCCTGCATTTAATAATGTGGGTAAGTTTCAGGGTTGAATATAATATTATGGGGTGTGCCATTCCTTCGGTCAGGCAGATGTTGGGCAGCATAGTCAGTTTACTATGTGAAGGTCCACATGACACACAATAATTTTAAAACATCTTTATATTTACTAACGTAGGTCACTTTTAACCTTAAATATAATTATAGGAGATGTACTGTTCCTTCGGTTAGGCAGATGTTTGCCAGCATAGTGAATTTTGTATTTGAGGGTTCACATGACACACAATAATTAAAAACCATATTGTTAGTTAGGTATGTAGGTAAGTTTCAGCCTCAAATATAATTAGAGGAGGTGTGCCATTCGTTCGGTCAGGCAGATCTTTGGCAGCATAGTCAATTTAGTATTTGAGGGTCCACATGACACACAGTAATTAGAAATCATTTTGTTATTTAGTAATGTGCGTGAGTTTCAGCTTCAAATATAATTATAGAAGGTGTGCCAGTCCTTTGGTAAGGTAAATGTTTGGCAGAATAGTCAACTCAGTATTTGAAGGTCCATAAGACACACAGTTGTTAAAAACCATCTTGATAATACATGATGTGACTTGAAACAAAAATATTTTATAATTTTCACTGGTGTGCCTAGCGTATGCCAAATGGACGTCGGGCAGCATAGTTATTTTAAACTTACCGGCTCTATATGACAGCTATTTTATAAAAAATATCTTGTTATCAATTTACGTCCGTGAGTGTTAAAAACTCTTATCATCTAGATGGTGTGCCTTATCAGCAACCAGGCAGCAGCAAGGCAGCATGAGACACATATATAAGGGGGGCGTAACTGACATATGTGCAAAAAAAAATATGCTGCTTCTCGTTTATGTAGGTTTAACGACAGATGAAATTTTACTTAAGAGCGTATGCCTGTCCTCCAGCTGGGGTGAGTTGTGGCAGTATCATCATATTTTTATAAATGGGTTTATATGACATACTTGCAATAGAGTCTAAACTGATACTATAAGATGTTAACGCACCTGTAAATCTTTTTATACATTTTGCTTAATTAGCGACTTCAGGCCACGTCTGGTTGTTAACTAAAGTAGGCACACCTTTGTGTACGCTAATATGACACTTGTTGAATATGAATTTTAATGGTACGGATAACGTAGAGTTCTGTGTTACGGGCTCTTGTAGTATAAGCTATGTCATGTTTTGAAACGAGGTAAAACCTCGTTTGGAAACTATTTGCTGAAAACTCAATAGTAGATATATTATTTTTTTATTAATACATTGTTTTTTAATTTTATTTAGTTTTTACTAAAAATTGACAAAAAATTCACAATTTACACCTCTGTGAACGGTATTTCATCGTATAACTCCCATACGTTCGAAAATATTGTCACGTGGGGGTCACCAATTGATGACGTTTTGATGACGTATTTATTGAACCACTGTTTCGAAACTTTTTGCACGAGAATTTATCTAGGGTGTATTGAGTATTCAAACTCGTATCAAAACATCGGCGGTCATATCCTTTGATCAAGAGGGGGTATAAGTAAGCCCCAGAGGTGGCTCCTAGCCATAGGCGAGGTGAAGGGGTATACACACCAATATAGAAGTTAATTCCTCTCACACATCAAGCTGTCTAGCGGTATGTTGCACTTGTTAAAAAGGAAAAGCTACATATTTATAAGTAATCAGTTTCATTTATTTGTAGGTTGCCGCCGAGACGAGAGATTCTCGTCTCGCCCTCTCTCGACAAGATGAGAGAGATATTTTCTCTCGAATGAAAGCTCGAGACGAAAGAAGGACCCTGTCTCGTCGAGAGATGCTCGTTCCCTCGAGCAAAAAGGTTGGTTTTATAATTTTTTATGATTTACAATCTCTTCGTATTGACCTATTATAGGGTTAAGCTGATATTTATGTACTGTTTTTTTTTTAAATAAAAGGTATGCGAAAATTATCATATATTCCTTTCTTGACAACATGTACAGTGGCTTACCTTTCGTTTTTTGAGAGCAGATGAAGAAAATCCTAAAGTGTAATTAAATTGTACTGTTACTGTTTATGCTTATTAACATCTTATTAATGCATCGCTATTTTGATTGTCGTTATTTTGATAATCGCTATTTTGATCAATCGCTATTTTGATACAACCCTATTTTGATAGTCGCTCTTTCATTACATCGCTATTTTGATAGTCGCTAAAATATTACACGCCATTTCGTACGTCGCTATTTTGGACATCGCTATTTCGTTCCGGAGCCTTTTCATAATATTATATTTACTTCTTTATTTATTGCATGTATGCATATGCAGAGTATATTCCAGAATGGACTTAACACTTTATTTTAGAAAAAAGTAATTACCATAAATAACAAGATTCACCTTAAAAAAATACTTTTATAGCTGATATAAATCACGTGACACGAGAGATGAGACAAGACGAGAGAAAGACTCTCTCGAGCGATAGAAGAGTCCTATCGTCGAGAGAGACCCATTTTATCTCGCATAACAAGACGAGACGAGAGAAGGCCTTCTCTCGTCTCGTCTCGCGGCAACACTATTTATTTGTGTCGTTTTACTGTTTGAACTGAATTGTCATTCGAAATTCTAGGACGCATCGATTTTTGAAAGATAACACAGGGACTTTGCCCCTAATTCACAGGCTGATGACCACAAAGTGTCGATTTATTTTGCTAACATTTTTCACACAGGCAGATTGCTTAGGGATGGGGGGGGGGCATGGGCATTGGTTTTATTTTCGGCTTTTCACTCTTTAGCTCTGATCTATTACTTTACAACCCTGATTTTTACTTTTTATTCCTGATCCGTCAGTTTTTATGCCGAGGATAAAAAGTAACACTTTATTTTCTAAGTGGGGGATAAAAAAATGAACTTTTGATCCCTAAAGAGGGCAAATAACGTTTTAACCTTTTGTCGCCACTTTTGTATTATAACAAACTTACGTGTATTTTTTGTTCAACTGCAATATTTACTATGTTTACTTAAAGTAGTTATTCTAGTTTAAATTAACAACAGGAAAAAGGAAACTATTAAAATACCGCGACTACTTTTTCAGGTGGTTTACGATATTATTCACTGATAAGCAATTTTTTTAAGCTCTCGTGTAAGGAGAGATCCTAAAGTTATTTTGATTACTTCAATTGTGTTTTTTTTGTTAATTTATTTCATTTATCTGGGTCAACGAAAAATTAAATGACATGAGTTTAGGTAACCGTTGAAAGTATATTACATTTGCTACCAGAGCTGTGCCAAGTACTGAGAACATGTACAGCTGATTTAAAAAAAAACTGATACGACTCTTTAAAGCACTTTTTCCAAAATTTGAGTAGTGTATTATAAGCCACCATCAACTTTATCAACAACTCAGTATTAACAATATGAAAACTGTCAATGAAAAAAAATCATCACATTGTCATCAGCAAAGTCATCAGTTATAAAATAATAAATACATAAACATAGTATTTATTCCTAAAATGGCTTTACATATGAAAGAAGAGCTAAAAGTCAAAATTTTTACAAGTTGGGAAATGTATGGTCCTTTCCAGCGGTAGCCCAGCATTTTAACGTAAGCCGAACAACACTTTGTTGTATAAATAAAAGATGGATAAATAAACAATTACTTGAAAGAAGGCAAGGATGATCTGGCAGGCCAAAAGTAAGTCAAGTTTGGGAAGATCAGGCGCTACTTCGAGTACTCTAAAATGACCCTTTCGAGAGAGCAGAGAATGCAAGAATTTTTTCACAGTTTCCAGGCAGCCAAGCACCTATTTACCGTAGAAGTCAATTATCAAACCCCAAGTGCCGAACTGCAGCAAAAAAGACCGAACTTACTTTTTAAATGTATTATTTAGCAAAGATAGTAAAGATATTCAATTCAAAATTAAATTTAATTTAACAGAAACAAGCACGTTATTTCTAAAAACGACCAAAAATATATTTTAGCTAGTTTTTTGCTAAAAGCGGACACAATTTCATTCTCAACGATGTACCTAAGTACCCTCTGACGACGTTTCATTAGCGTACGAAAAAAGGGGAAAATTTTTTTTAAAATATTTTTTTGTAGTATTTTTTATCCTTAACACTATTTTTTCTCAAAAAAATATTTTTGGTTAAAAGCCCATCGTATACAGTTAAATACTTATTAAGCTAGACATATTTTTTTTAAGTAGCCGTCTTGAAATAAAAATAAATGTGTTTGTAGAAATCCTTAAATCAAATAAAAATGTTGAACATCACATTTTGTAACTCAGTAAATAAAAATGAGAGTGAGTAAAAAACTATTTTGAAAAGGAAATTTTATCCGCTTGCAAAATGATGTAGAAGGGCTGATAAACTAATAAGGCAAGAGAAACACAAAAACTAAGCTGTAATTACGTAAGTATAACCGATTATGACAAACTTAAGATGAGCTCCAACTTCTTCAGGTACCCGAGAATAATGTGCTGTAATATGCCATGCGGGTATCGGGTACTAAAAGACAGTATTTGACGAACCGGGTTTCAAGTACAAATGATTCCAATGTTGTTTGAATCGGGTTCTTCAAAATGTATTTGGAGTACATTTTTAAGTATTTTTACCCAGGTACTACCCAAGTTTGTTACCTCTCCTTTAAGTTCCGTCTCCTCGTCGGAGGTTGGATATCATCAAGGCAATTCTAATTTTATTAGTAGCTGCCAAAATCTAAGCAGGTCGTTAGAGCGTTGAACACTATTTTTCCTGAAAACTTTATGAAAATCAGATAAGCGGTTTAGGAGTTATCGTGTTACGGACAGAAACAAACACACACACACACACACAGACAGACATCACGACGATATTGCTAAAATAGGTCAAAATACAGCAAAATAAAACATTTTTGGCGTTATATGAAAAAAAACATTTTTGTCGAAAATAGAACATTTTCTAGCCATTGCTGCGCGGGCTAGGAAGGTAAAAATTGGTGCCAGCAGGCACGTACCGCCATCTATAAGACCTAGTCGTTCTGGTTGTTGAGATAATTTTATTTTTGCTGCTTTTACCAAGTCTGAGCACGACCCGGCCTCTCCTAGCAGCGGAGAAATTACTCTGGTAGGAAAGTAGCCCGGGTGTCTTATGCAAGATTTTCCCTTGATACCCTGGCAAAAAAATTATACTCTGCCAATATATGGGCTCACACTAGGTACTATACTTATAGTGTAGGTGTGAGCGAATATATATAACTAAAAACTGAAATATATTTTATTTAACTCCAGACTCAATTACCTTTCGTTTGACACCACACAAGCTATGTTTTGACTTAAACTCTAATTTTTGAAATCTACCCTTACCATTGACTTACGGCATCGAAGAAATAACTGGACAAGAAGGACAACGCATGTAGAAAATCTCGAGCCCTTGTTATAACGTGAATATCGTACATATCTTCTTCGAATTTAATTTATAAAGAAGTAGGTAAGCCGCGCCGATCGAGTCTTGCACGAAAAACCATAGGCGCGCGTGCAAAACAAAAATTGAATCGGGTGTCATCGGGTGTTAACGTCGGCTGTCGTCAACGCGAATGCGGCCGGTCGAAGGTCAAGCGAAACGCCTAATATTTGAAGTAGGTATGTAGACTGATTAATAAATACGTACCTACCCAGTTCGATTTAATTTTCTGTTTTGTAATATTTGGGTGATCCGTGAAAATAAACCCAGAGCGGAGGCAATTGCAAATTAACAGAAAAAGTAAAATTTAAATTTTTAAAAGGTCATAGTTTTATAACCATTTTTTGGATTTTTATGAAAATTTGAGAAATGTCGCATATTTTATATGGTTATGTTAATATTTGCTGGGAGACAAAAATTTACTAAAAAATTTATATCCACGGTTTAAACAGACAGACAGAAAGGCGTTAAGCAACAAACATTCTAGGTCTTGAACTTGTTTTTTTTTAAACTACTGGGTGGGCCAAAAAAAACCGGAATTTTTTTTTTCATTATAACATTTGAATTATACCATAGATTTTAATGGGACAAACTGCACTTGCCAGAGAATTAATCAGAGATTTAAATAAATATATATTTTTGTCCGCCATCTCAAAATGCAAGATGGCGGATGAAATTAAATTGTACCCTTCAAAGATTCTCGTTTATTCTTGTGTTGCGAACACGTTTTAATTATTTTTTTAAATCTATAAAAAAACTGCATTCTTGCCACGCACAACAAGGTACGAATTAACAAAATCGTTTCGGTGGTTCTAAAAAAAAATATTTTTGTTTCAACCATTGTTTTGAATATTATACGATTGCCAATCATGTCTGCATTTATTTCCTTATAAATTCATTAATACTGAACCGATTTTAATGAAATAAATAACATCCTGGTCAAAATTGATTGCCTTTTAAAGACTATATGATCAAAATTTACAGCCATTCTAAAATTTAAGATGGCGGACAGAATCATACTTGATTCTTTAAAATGGCGTGTTTATTCTTGTTTTCTGACAATGTTTTAGTTTTTTTTTATCTATGGAAAAGCACTACTTTTGGCTCGCACAAAGTAGTACAATCTGGTAAAATCGGTATGATGGTTCTCAAAAAATCTATTTTTATTTCAGTCACTGTTTAACAGATTATACGATTGCATTGCTAATCCTGCCTGCATTTATTTCCTTATAAACTCATTATTACTGAACCGATCTTAGTGAAATAAAAAATCATTAGGATGTTTTTTATTTCACTAAAATCGGTTTAGTAGTAATGAATTTATAAGGAAATAAATACAGACTTGATTGGCAAGGCAATCGTATAATATGCAAAACAATGGTTGAAACAAATTTTTTTTTTAAACCACTGAACTGATTTTGCTGATTCGTACCTTGTTGTGCGTGGCAAGAATGTAGTTTTCTTACTAATTTAAAAAAATAATTAAAATATGTTTGCAACAAAAGAATAAACGAGCATCTTTGAAGGGTACATTTTAATTTGGTCTGCCATCTTGGATTTTGAGATGGCGGCAAAAAATATATTTAATCAAGTCTGATTAATTCGCTGCGAAGTGCAGTTTGTTCCATTAAAATCAATTCTACAGTTCAAAAGTTATAATGAAAAAAAACGTCCGGTTTTTTTGGCCCACCCGGTATATAAAAATTTTTAAAAGTTTTTTTTATTCGAAGGTATTTTAGAATTTGGCGTGTACGCCCTTTTATTATTACAAGCTTTTATTTAACTTCACCTGTATGTATGTATGTATGTATGTGGGTATGTATGTAATCAATTCTTGCAACTCATTTTTGAAGAACTTCCAAACATCCGATTAACTTCAAATTTCGCATAGCGTCTTAGTTCCGATGACAATACAATAATATGGTTTCATCCGGTACCTACCTCCCCCCTAACGTGGGGGATGGAGAGGGGGTAAAACTTTAGTTTGTCCGATTTCAACCAAAATTGGTATCTGGGGGTTTTTGAGTATGAGAATTATGAATTTTTGATCAGATTATAAAAATTCAATATGGCGGATTCAAATTGGACGATTTAATGTCAAGTTTTTCTGATTACTTTCAACTGACTTCCACGTATCCGATTGACTTCAAATTTCGCATACCGTTATAGTTCCGATGAAAATCCAATAATGTGGTATCACTGACTGCCTACCTCCCCCTAGAATCCCTGTATGTTGACATATTTGGATATATGTCAACATACAGGGACTCTACCTCACCCCTAACGTGGAGGGCGGAGAGGGGGTAAAATTTTAGTTTGTCGGATTTCCACCAAAATTGGTATCTGGGGGTTTTTGGGAATGAGGATTACGAATTTTTGATCTGATTACAAAAATTCAATATGGCGGATTCAAAATGGACGATTTAATGACGATTTTTTCTGATTACTTTCAACTGACTTCCACGTAGGTATCTGATTGATTTCAAAATTCACATGCTCTCTTACTGAAAAGGGGGGGGGGCGTAGAAGAGGTAAGGCTTTAGTTTGTTCGATCTCGACCAAAATTAATTAATCCTTGCGTATAATGATCATAATAATAACGACAGTTTTAGTATATGTCGCCTTTGTTGGACGGCCTTCTCATCGAAGACAGATATTTTAAAATTGACAGGAAAGACTCCCTGCAATATCGATGCGCAAGCTGAAATGCATACACTTAGACAAATCTAAAAATTAAAAAATAAATTTAGAAAAAAAAACATCGCTTTTATTATTATTATTATTTTATGCTTTTTAGTCCATTTTATAAAAGCTTGTTTTCAAAAAGTTTTTTTTTCTAAATTTATTTCAAATGAAAAACATTATTTTTAATAATAAATATAAATAAGCTAGGTATACATTTTAAGTTATGTACTTTGTTAACTTTGATAGTTTTTGGAGTTAAATCTTAAAAAATTATTAGAATATTACAGTGATGTAAGGTAGATGAGGGGTATAAGGCTCACCTTTTTTTACGACTGAATTATCTTAAGACAAAAGTAGAAGCTAATATTTCTGTGACAATTTCCAATGCTTTATAGATTTATCCAACTAACCCCATGAAAAAAAAAACACATATAGAAATATTTTACCCCTCTTTCGAATAGTACTGGTCGCCTAAAACTACACTATCTTTTTTTTTTAACGTGGCAGAAAGGCACTACAACATTTGGTGCGAAAAATTGCCCTAGCTTGTGAAATGAGAAATAGATTGAATGTTTAAATATACCTCTACTTTTGTTTATAGTTAGAGCAGGATCAGATCTTTATTCAGTTTTAGGGCATTCTTATTATTTTGGCCACCACTGTATTTCTATTTTAATACCCTTTCTCTTGAGTAAACTGTTCACGACACGACATGCATTGTTTCGCGACACACGCCCGCTCTTCATATAATTTTATTGGCTTGAGAAAGTTAAGGTGACCATTCGGGCTACTTCGTTGTCAGCCCAGTATAGCGTCTATCTTGTCGAAGACGCGACGCAACGTCGTCTTATAATTTGGCGTACATATAGGGGCACTTCCGGGGCATTGCGGGGGCCTTGTCTGGGCATTTCCCGGGCCTTACGGGAATTGCCTGGGCTTTTCCGATCCATTGCTGGGTAGGTCGTCAAAAATTCTTTAAAATGACCGGAGCTTTTTTTGGGTTGTCAAAAATGTTTTTCACCAAAGTTAGTGGACTTCGAGGGCATCGCCTGGGCATATATTGGATGTTTCAATGCCTTTTAAAGTAAAAAAGTTAGCACCGATGAAGCCCTCGGACACGATAACCAGCCGGGTCATTTTGCAAAAGAATAATGCGAAAAATAAAGAAGCTTAGCAATATACGTTCAACTTATATACACCCAACAAGTTTTCGTAGCTACAGGGGTAAAAATGATCTCGTTTCTCTCGTATTTGTTCGTGGGTAGCTCGAAAGCTTAGTCTAACGAGGGTCCAACATCTGATGGATCTATTAAGTGTTGAGAGTTAATTGTTTCGCCCTTATAGAAAAAAAATTGCAAAGAAATGGTGTAGCGAAAATTTTATAACACATGGCGCCGCGAAAAAACATTTTGGTAAAAACTGAAAAAATTGAGGCCGCAAGCGAAAATTATAAAAAAAAATTAAAATCTTCGGTAAAACTAGTATCAATTGTTAACATTTTGGTTAGTTTTGAATATTTTTGCCACCGCAGTTGGAAATTTTTAAATCAATAATTAATAAGAAAAACAGAGCATTTCACTGGCCTGCTAATTTCCTCCTAGTTAACAAGACCCCCTGTAGTTACTTTTATGTGAGACGCACGCTATATAAGTAGGTATGTTAGAGTTTAAGGACGTAGGTTTATTGTAGTAATTAATATGTACTGCATGACAGTTTTTATTTTATCTTTCCTCTAAAAACCTCCTCTGAGTAAAAAACTTTATTTTGATCGGTCTAAAATTAATGTGGTGAGATTCAGTAAAATGCCATGATTTTTTGCAATAAAATAAATATATATATTTTTTTTAGTTAAACGATTTTATTATAAAATTTCACAAAAAAAAAATCATTTGCTAGATTACTACTGTCTAGATGTACCAATAGCGTTACTGGTACATTAGATATTTTTAAAATCATGGCGCGATTATTAAAGATCAAATTGAGATGTATACGCGCCACATTTTTATCCCGAACGTAGAATTGATAATAATTAATAATTTACCCCGACTTTGTATTGAACTTAAAAATATATAATGTGCCAACAGAAATCTTCTAAGGTATTTTTTACTTTTTAGTACAATTTTCGAAAAAAATCGTTTAACTAAAAATATAGATTTATATTATTTAAAAAAAAAATTTTTATGATAAAAACAGAAGTATGCAAGATGTATAATTATGGCTTTCACAGCCTTTCCATTTCTAGTAGTGCCTCATGATTACAAGGTTTCTTTTCTGTCAATTTTATACAATCCCATTCCTCAGTCCTTAGTTTATCATGCGATACCTCCGTTTTTTTCATAAAATAGTATTGTCAGCAGAACAAAACATAAATCTGAAAATCGCATGTTCGTATTTATTTAAATATCAAAAGTCAGAATTTACCTCTTTTGCACTTCTCACCAACCCCTTAATTCCGTTTTTTTTTTCATAAAATTGGATTGTCACTAGATCAAATCATAAACCTGAAAATCGCATATTCGTGTCTGTTTTGATTACTAGTTATGAATTTACCCCCTATACAGCCCTGACGTCCCCCTACCGCCGTTTTTTTATCATAAAATTATATTGTCACTAGAACCAATCATAAATCTGAAAACGGCATGTTTCTATTTGTATTTTTAAAAAGTTCTAAATTTACCCCCTTTACAGCTCTTACCCCTTACCATCCCCTATTTCCGATTTTTGTTCATAAAATTGTATTGTCACCCGATCAAATCATACATCTGAAAACCGCATGTTTGTATCTGTTTTGGTTTCAAAGTTCTCAATTGCCCTCCCTTACACCCCTCACCTACCCCCGTATTTCCAATATTTTAAAATAAAGATGTATTTTCATTACACCAAATCGTAAATCTGAAAACCGCATGGTCATATCTGATTTGGTTTCAAAGTTATGGATTTATCCCTTTTACACCCCTTAACCACTTTCTACCACCCATCTGTTTTCATAGTATTGTATCGTCATCGGACCTACACTACTTTGCTAAATTTCATTAAAAACGGTTCACGGGAAGTGTGTCAAAAATAAATCGCTAGATTTGATGACAGACATCGCCAGACTCTGTGAAGTTAATAAAAATCGTTTAAAACATGGTCACCTTAATAGTGTATCTGAACAGGAGCCTTGCATGCCTCCGCCACTGACGAAACGCGGCGCGAAAGCCGAGTTCTCATTGTGAATTCAAACTCGCAAGGAAACGTTCGCAGAGCCCTCTTCTTCTGGCAAAGTTTAACTGGGCTCGCGATTGAGCGATTTGGTGGAGGTTCTTTAGATGTTATATGTTCTCTGGTTTCGTTAGGTTAGGTCTTTGAAACTTTCTATTTTCATGTGGTTAGAATCATTCAAGTGAAAATCACCCTGTACATCTATTCTAATACATGAGGTAAATAATATTGGTAGATCTACACATGCGAAGTCAGGGATTGGAAGTGGGCTTGGTAGGGCTAGCGCCTTGTTTTATAGACTAGGAGATTTAGCACTTACTCGTTTTGTAACTTCCGACTTCTTCTGTTATAACGTTCCAAACTCCTAAACTTCTTTGTACCCCAATTTTGTGGACGCCCAGGGATCATTTTGCTCCCAGGTTCAAGTTCACGGCGCACATATCAAAACAGTGACTTATAAAGTTCACCAAAAACACTATTTCTCACAAATATTTATCGAAACAGATAAATATTTTTAAAAAAATTGACATAGCCTGTCTAATCAAACAAGGCCAACAAAAAAATAATCACAGGCTAAATACTAACGCTGCCCGTGTTATTTTTTGTTCGTTGTCCACACTATGAATCGAAATTTTGTCGCTAGATGACGCCCATCGAACAACAACAGACAAAATTGATGGGGGAATATTTGAGAGAGACAATTTTTAAAGTCGGTAAAGGACAAAAACTATTATAGGCAACCAAGCCAGGGGAATCTCTTTATCCCCCGTTAATTTTTTGGCTGTTCCAAAATTTCCTTAGATTGTGACGCTGGCCTTAAACTCTAATTTTTTTAATCTATCCTCACCCTTTTTTTAAAATAAACTAAAATGTATTTTGTTTAACTTCAGACTCAATTACGTTTCGTTTCATATTACAGACGCTATATTTTCACATAAACTCTAAATTTTGAAATCTACCCCCACCCTTTAATTTGGCTTGCGTTCGGTGGATTTTGTTTATTTTTAAATGGGACCATCTCGACCCAAGACCCAGCCTATGCCAGACATACAGGCAGGAAGAAAGACGGCGCGACAAAAAAGTTTCAAAATCATCTGAAACGCAAAGATATATAAAAAAAATTGAAATCGGAGCAACTTGTTTTTTCTCGAAAAAATTAGGATAGTATAGCTCACACTAGTATAGTATAGTATTAGTATGAGCTAATAAGTCTGAGCTCAGAAGTATAGCACCACACGCAGTTAAAACGAGCCGCTGGCAAACATTTTTCAAACCAAATGTAATTCTTGTGGAAAAAATTTCAATGTGTAATATTTTCTAAAAAACTGCGGTTTATAAATTTGCAATTTTTTTTACTAGGAGTATCGAAAATAAGTTTTGTGTCTTGTAGGGAGGGGGTTTAGATTGGCTCCCTACATTATTATCTGGATCCGCCACTACTAATGACTTAGTTTTAATATAAGTGGTATTACTCAAAATTGGGGGCGGGCTTACCCTTCCTATCGAGAAAGCTTACTCATGCGTAAGTGTTTTCATTTCATTTCATTTATTTTTATTCCACAATAAAAATTTATACAAAAACAATTTTACAGTTTATAGTTTTAAAAAAAGTTAATTTAATTTTTAGTGTAAAGGATTTTTTGACAAGAGCTCGATTTCCTGGGTGGGCGATGCTGCCCCGCTTTCCCCTACTAATTTACTATAATGGGTAAAAGCATAGTGATGATTTGCTTGAAATTGTATTTTTTACCGCATTCCAATAATAAAAGGGCAAGTCATAAAGTTAATTAGGCTCAATTTCTCTTGCACTTCACCTTTGAATGTCAATAACAGGTGCTCCGCAGAACTCTGCCGTGTCGATTGAACCACCTACCAAAATACACGAGTACCGATACTACAGTCTATCTTCATTATTTTTACCAGTCTGCTCACTGCTCACAAATCTTTTAGACTTTTTCCTGCGATTTTTCATGGCGATGTCAACCACCTACCTATGGATATTTTCTTGTGCATTGGCGTTCCATCAAAATAATTTAATATATATTAAAAACCGAAACTGAAACATAATAAAACAGTTTGATTACTGGTTATAAAGATAGGTAGGTACTCGTGGGTATATCCAGTGGCGACTGGTGACGTTATTAATTGGGGGGGGGGAGCAGAAATTTAAATGGCATGAAAAATGAGAAAAAAAACTTACCGAAACAATTTTGTTTTAGTATTTTCCAAACAAGCAGCTACTTGGTGTAATTTTTAGTTTATTTGTTTATAAATAAAGTCCATTCGCCTTTCTTTTTTATGGCCCAGTAGAGCAACCACAAAAATCCCACAGAATTTTAAACAGTCTATTAACCTTCTAAGTATATGTCTAATTTTTGTCACATTTTCATTATGTTCGGTAATGTTTGCCTATAGGCACTATTCAATTGGCAACTAATATCAGTCTTGCCTAGCATAGACAATTGTATATGGTTATTTAAATGAATACCACTTACTTGTATTTTTTTAACTCTTCACTAAAGTGCTTGATATCACACATTCCCTTTGTACGCAGGATCACTTCGTGGATTGTTCAAAACAAGACAAATAAAGCAAAAAAAAAGCATTTATTTTTTCACAATCGCACAACCAGTTTTCAGCATCGTATAATTTTTTATTAAATTTTGGTTAATTTTTAGGTCCGGTCTATGTGGCCCTAAAGATTAAAACAAAATGGTTGCAACTGCAATTTACAAGAAACTGAAATAATGCCCTTTAAAGTAAGAATTCTGTAGTTGCGATTAAAATTAACACTGTCATTTCGACAGGTACAATAAATTTTTATGGTTTTTGAGTTGAGGAGAGAATTTTGGCAAAAATGCCAATAATCAATTTTTAATTTTTTGCAGTCACTCTTATTTCGCTTTGGAATGCAGGGTTGGTTGCCGGTATTCGATTCGTAACGTTTATACCTTTTTTTATTGCTTTTTAACTTTTTTTTTGACCTAATAACGTATCAGAATTTGTTACGGATAATGATAATGATAAGCGTGCAAAAGTGTAGTGCTGCTTTTTAACCCTAATGTCAGAAATATCCCAACCGGTATATGTAACGATTAATACTATAAAAATGCATTGCTTATAATAAATCAACTATGTATATTAAAATAGATGAAGAATAGCTTCCAAAAATACTGGATAAATATACCGGAACTCTCAAGAGTTCATTAAAGAACCTTGCTAAAACAGAGCCAGGATTGGACATTGGTCTTACCAGACAGGAGATATGTATAGTGGCTGGTCTTTTTACCTATGCACAGACTGCCACCCAAAAGCCAAAGAAATTTTTGTTACAATTAATCCAAACATAAAAATTATCCATAATCTTAAAAAGTCAAATCACCGAACCTTCAAAATTTAATCTACTATCAACGTCACCGCGTCTTTTAAAACCTCTACCCACAACTGCTATTCTTCAAATTTTACCAAAACGTCTACATTTTTAATCCAAGCCATGACGGAACGCTACACCACAAGAATAAATTATTTACTCTATATTAATAATTAATGCATGGGACTTAGAGACCATGTGTGATGACTATCGACTGCTGAATGTTAATACCTTATATTATAGGTGTCTTTTTCCGAAAAATAAAGATTTCCCTTTAAAAGACCCTTCCACACCAGCGCGGCGCGGACTAAAATTCGTACCGTAGGAGTCCTCACCGGACTTTGCGCTCCAAAAGAACACTTGCGGCGGATGAAAATAACGGAGAATGCAACGCGCCAGAAATTTTGGGCCGAAGAAGAAACCTCGGCGCATTCATCATATATAAAGCGTGTAAAGAGGCAAAAAGAAGTTTGTAGTAAGTAGTTAAACTTCTTTTTAGATGAAAAAGTTAGTGGTTTTACTCCTCTATTTTTTTCAAGTAATCGCCCAACTCTGGCAGTTAGCGTGTAAGTAAGTGCCAACCCTGCTTTGATTAGCACTGCTCGCCACTGAAATGTCATGAAGTTATTATTATTGTTACTTTTCTGATGGCATTAGTAAGTAAATCAAAACATTTATAATTGCTTTTTATATTTAAAAAAAAATTTGGTTTATATATCAATGTTCAAAAATGAAATAAATAAAGGTTCGACCAAAAGCTAATGCTGTTTTTAATTTTCAAAAATCAGAAACGTCATGTTGGTAACCTCAAGTTTCTGTTGAAAGAATACCGAAATCAAATTATTACAAAAAAGAAGAAATATACGAATCTTATCGTATGTCCAAAAAAGGCCTTTAAAAAATTTAAGGAAACTTTTGACAGGTCAACGCTTATATTTTGCACATCTTTTAATTAGCTTAAATACTACATAAATAATGCAATTACCTAACAGTTGCACCTCGTAAGGGGCAAAAAGTGATACAAAACTTGTTTAAAAAAGGGTTTTTATTACAGAAAAAGTACTGGTGTTAGCTCATTTACACTGTGCCTTATAGTGCCATCACAGTCTAATTTAATTCTTACCTACACTGTGGTACCATCATACAAACACGGAAGACCCGCTACGGGTGTGCCACTGACCCACTTTGGGCGTACTGCTGACCAAGAAGCATTTCGCCAAGAGATTCTTCAGTCTGCCGGCTATATCCGACCAGTACCACCAGGTCGACTATTGTCTTCTGTGGTACCATTATCTTTCGCTTTCATACAACATCTTCTATTCATGGACCAATTGTTCGATCGGTTTTTTATCTAAAAACTAAACTTAGTATTTTCTTTAAAACGCAATAAGTAGATCAAATTGTTTTGTAAACTTGTTATCGGTATTTACCATTTATTTTTTTTAAAGAACCTTAATATGTAATAACAGAGATTCGATAGAAATCTAAGTGATATTTTATTGGACTTGTAAATATAATTTGGTTATATACGTTATTAATATGTGGGGAAACTTGTTTTGGTTAATTTTTATGTTCGGTCTTGGTCTTGGAGAAAATGAGAGCAGCCTACAAATTGCTGCGAAAAATACAGGTAAGCTTTTATTTTGTATTCAGCAGCAACATTTTAAAATTTGTATTTCTTTTCAATTAGTGGTATTTTTTTATACTAGGACTTTTTTCATTTACACAAGCGCTTAATTTTTAGTGAAAGTTTTGGCACAGTTTTGGTTTTTAGCTCTAACAATACAACCATACAAAAATGGGAAACAATACCCTCACAAGCTCGTGAGACTCCATTATCAAGGCAGTGCGGTCTTAAATATAATGCTGGCATAGCAGCGATACATCCTAAGCAGGAATACTACACAAGCGGCGCCCTTACATTGATTAGTGTACTTTGACAACGTTATTTTCTAAAATGAATCGACCCCTGCCCTCCGTAGATTCCCGGTACTCCCTGACCCGGAGAGTTAGCACCTGTTTAGGGTCCCATTCCCAGGGTTACGGGAGAAGACCACATCGGTATGAAAGGCGGAGAGGATGGATCTCGGTACGGTGATCACAGCGCAGGTGGCAACCCTTTCTTTTAGGGATAGTATAAAAGAAGAAGATGCTGCCTTGTAGTACCGGCGTTGGAATCGTCAAAGGCTAGGGGAAGAAAACCTCGATCAAAAATCACCTGGTCCTCCAGGTTCGGGGTTGGGGCATTAGACTAACTCTCTGATACCCGGAAAAAACGTACACTGTTAAAAAACCCAATCAAACGCCTCGGAAAGAAATGAAAAACCTAAGACGAACCAAGCAAAGAAACAGGAATATGATTTTTGGTACATGGAACGTACAAGGAATGAGTCGAAAAGTGAATGAAATAGTACATGAGTGCAGCAGAATGAAGTTTGACCTTGCTGTACTAACAGAAACGAAGAAGAAAGGGAAAGGATCTGAAAAGAAAACCTAGGACAGTATGACCATTTCTATAGCGGAGTGGCAAAAGAAAAACATGCTCAACAAGGAGTATCTATTTTGGTCAACAAAAGATTTAGAAAATTTATCACCAACTGGGAAGCAGTAAATGAACGGCTAATAAGAATGAATATAACAATAAAAGGAATGAGACTTACGATTTTTGGAATCTATGCGTATAATGACGATGCAAATGTAGCCGTGAAAGACAATTTTTTTGAAAAAATCCACAATGAAATATCAGCAGTAAGTACATCTAGAGAAATTGTAATATTGGGAGATTTAAATAGTAGAACTGGTAACAGAGTAAATGATCTGACAGTTGGCATAAGAAAATACACAAATATACCTGGACCAAACCCTCACAAAACCTGAAATCCGTCAATGATTATCTTATCACTAAACAAAAGACAAAACTAAAAATACAAGATGTCAGAACAAAGCGTGGAGCAACATGCGGAAGTGATCACTATTTTCTGGAGACCAAAATTCTCTTTCCTTATCAAGGCCGAAGCCTCCATCAACAAAATCTTGATGATACAGTGAATGAGGAAATTGATCACTGTCAATATAATCTACTAAGCCTAGAACATGACAGCGTAAAAAACTTATACAAAAAGAGACTGAACGAAAAACTTAATTCAAGTTCAGGGGAAACCCCAGATGAGGAATACGAATGTATCACATTAAGCATCCATCAAACTGCAAAAGAAGCACTAGGATTAGTGGAAGAAACTCCTAAAAGAACAAAACCATACTGGTGGGATGCTAAGATTGAAAGTGAAATAGAGGAAAAAAGGAAATTATATCACACATACTTATCTCAAAAGACAGATAGAAGCAGAGAAGAATACAAAATCGCGCAATCAAAGGTGAGAAAAATGATCAGTGATAAGAAAAATCAATCATGGATGCAAAAGTGCCAGAAAATAGATTCTTACTTAGGAGGTAGGAGAAGTACCGAAAGCTGGAAAACTATAAGATCGATCAAAAAAGAAACATGCAGAGATATTATTTCACCAATACCAGACAAAGAATGGGATGAGCATTTTTAAAAACTTTTAACTGAAGATAGAGCAGAATTCACGGAAGACAAAAGAGACAATATCATTAGAACGATGGGATCTCCAGTACCCCTCACAATATCTGAGGTCAAAAACGTGTGCAAAACCTTAAAAAGCGGTAAATCTGCTGGACCCGGAAATATCCCAGCTGAACTTATTAAATATGGCACTGAAGAACTGTTTTATTATATGGCAAAATAATAAGTGGAGAGCGAATATAAAGATATGGAGGCAGAAGAACATGCTGGTTTCAGGGCGGGTAGATCGACTTCAGATCATCTCTTTTGTATAACCCAAGTTATTGAAAAGAAAATGGCATACGGACAAGAGCTGCATCTACTTTACGTAGATTTGCAGAAGGCATATGATAGTATACCACTAAATCTACTTTGGAAAGCGTTGGAAAAGACAACCATAAGCGTACAACTAATTAAGGCCATCAAAGAGTTATACCGCAATAGTAAGGCAAAAGTTAAAATAAAAGCAAAACTAACCAAAGGCTTTCAAGTAAATAAAGGTCTTAAACAAGGTTGCTGTATGTCGCCTACGCTCTTCAAGATATATTTGGAACAGGTCCTTAAAGTCTGGAAGAGAAAATGCCAAAACATAAGAATTCCGTTGGATGCAACCACCTTGTATACTTTATGTTTCGCCGATGATCAGATAGTGGTGGCTCAAGATTATGAAGACCTCAAATATATGACACGAAAACTAATAGAAGAGTACAATTAGTGGGGACTAGAGGTTAATATTAATAAGACAGAGTATATGTGTATTGGTGGAACGAAACAGGATCTAATCTTAAATACTGGGCAGCGAATTCAGTCCTGTGATGAGTATAAATACTTGGGTCTAAAAATTACAGCTGACGGGACACTAGACAAAGCTATAAAAGATAGAAATGTACAAGGAAGAAAAGCAATAACTTTATTAAATGGAATAATTTGGGACCAAAGTATATCAAAACATAACTAATATTTGGAGAAAAAAAAAGATCTTTTGATCAAAAGTTATTGGAATTTTTGTTGTTATTTTTCCTTCCTTACCACCGCTTAAAGTTTAGTGCATCGGTTATAACACACCCTGTATAGTGGTTGTTTAATTACAACTGTATATATCGCGCCGACCTGCGAAATCATATCAACGAAGGAAGAATATCCAGGTCAGCTATAATACCTAATATACCTGTTGAATGTGTATCAATGTGTGGCAACGTAATATTATTTAACAGTAAATTTAGACCAAAAGTGACGTTAATTAGATGCTCGCTTGCTTTAATAACAACTTAACTAATATAAGAAACGTTTTAAATTGTTTTTTAAATTGCTAAGAGGTATCTTCTATAAATATTAGGCTTCAGTTTTTTTAAATAAATGTTTTTGTTGCAGGCTAATAGCAATATCCGTCGCATTATAATACGCCGAGGCTTTTAATACGACTGAGCGATTATTATAAGAGAAAAACCTCCTAATTCCGGTGATTTTCTCCACAAGCTTTTTTAAATTTTTTTATCATTTTTGAGTTCTTAAAATATCCTAACTTCAATGAAAATACAATATACTGTATGAGAAAAAAGTATGGAACACTTTTCAAAGGATTAGTTATATTTTTAATTTCATGGTCATTAAAGAAAAATAAAAACCATTTTTTTGATATCGGAAATGAATTTAGGGAAATATAACTACAAAATACGTGTTAGCCCGCGGTTAAAAAAACGATAACTGCAATGGACTGTAAATATTTTAATTAATGAAAGCGCGAACAAACATAAATATAATGATATGAAATTACGAAATAATTAATAAGGTCCATAGGTCAATTGTGGGCGCCACACACGGGAATCAGAAACAGAGCACTCACCCGGTTTGCGGCCAATTTCTCCACTTCCAAGGGGCCCCTTTCTGGATCTAATGATGTTACCACGTAGCTGAAGGGCTGAAGTTTCTGGTTCTATGCTTCAGTACACCAAAATCGAGCACTTTCAGGTGTAGAAATTTGAAATAGTTGGAGAACGAAATTAACACGCCATTTTCTCGAGGCGATTGACAAAGGATCTCTCTGATTTTGGTGCGCATGTCCAAAATGTGCAAATGCACTCTGTCCTTTCATCCAATTATGTGGTTTTAAAAATTTACAAACAACCGCGAAATTTTAGCGGGAGCTAACATAACTGCCCTCCAAAATACACAATTTTAGAATCTCAACCGGACAGATATAGATATAAGAAAAATGATCGACCGATAAATATAAATGAATGAAAACAGATAAGTATCGTAAGTTTATTTAGAGATGACGAAATCTCGAAAAAGGCAAAACAAACAAACAAAAAATTCAAAAAAAATAAAAATAAAGAAAACCTATTGTAATACCCGGTAAAAGGTAGAAAAATTAAAATTACTTTTAATTTGGCAAGAGGTACAGTTTTACAACTGGCCGCTTATAAACACCGGTAACCGTTTGTACCGTCGCAACACGCACCTGACCGTCCCCGCCGGGATGCAGTTCGATTACCCGACCGACCGGCCATTTCAAAGGTGATTGAATGTGATCACTTGTTATGATAACCAAATCATTTAATTTGATATTTGGGGACGAATCAGCCCACTTACAGAATACCGTTTCCAAAAATCATTATGTAGTTTTTGGATTAGCTGCCATCTCGAGAGCCGATTTAGGGGAACCTCGGACAAATCTGACTCCGGAATTTCTGAATTAAGGGGTTCAAGGGTCAAAAAATGCCCAGGGGTAAGAGGTTGAAGATCGTGTGGGTCTGAAGAGGCAGGAGATAAAGGGCGACTATTAAGTACGGCTTCTATGCGACAGGTAAGGGTGGACATTTCCATGATAGACAACTTCCGGTCACCGACAACTCGAACAAAGTGAGTTTTAAAACTTTTGACGCCAGCTTCTGCCAGGCCATTGAAATGTGGACTGAGAGGAGGTCCCAGATGCCAACGAATAGAAAGTCTGGTGGCAGCACTTCTTGCGTAATCAAGCAACTGGTTACGAAACCCTACAAAATTACTGCCTTGATCTGACCAGCATTGCGTCACGAAACCAAATAAAAAAAAAATAAAATTATAAAAAATTTAACTAGAGACAGTTATTTTCTCATTCAACCTTTCATTCCAGCTTTCAATTAAAAAACTAATGATTATGCTACCTTTGCACAGTTAATATACTGCGGCCATTTAAATTATCATTGGGCAGGTTAAACCTTAAATTATTTTCAAAAGGCCATGTTTTTAATAAACAGGTGAAAAATCTATTTGCCGATTATATTATATAACGCTACGAACCCTTCGGTGGACAGTTCCATGGTTAATTCCAAATGCACGCAATGTGTGGCCGTACAGACAAACACACAGACATACGATTTGAAAGCTTTACAACCACGGTAACGATGAGGAATCACAAAGAAAGGTCCACAAAAGTCGATAGCTACACTCGAAAAAGGTTTAAGTTGATTGATTCGATGAGCGGGAAGTGAACTCATTATGGGCGGTCTATAGGGTTTAGGGTTGATTCTAAAACATTGCAAGCACTTGGATATGGTTCTTTGAATTACCCGTCTGGCAGATAATATCCAAAATTGCTGTAAAAGCAGATTATGTAATGTTTTAAACCCAGGATGAAGGTATTGTCGATGAGCGGACTCGATAAGAAGAGTAGTTAAACGATGGTTACTCGAAAGTAAGACGGGGTGTTTTGCAGAATAAGACAAAAGGTCAGATTTTTGTAATCTGCCACCGACTCTAATGATATTATTTTCATCAAGAAAAGGTGAAAGTTTTCGGAAAGGTTTCGGTATTGGTTTATCCTTAGATAACGCGGAACAAAGCTCAGAAAAACAAGAACCTTGAACGCGTTTGATAAGAAGGTATAACGCCCTTTGCATCTCACCGGTGGTAGGAAAAACAATATTCTCAAAAATAACTTTTTGGTCCGGCGGCTTAGTGGGTTTTTGATAGGAATGGTTTTGAAAAAGGTTAACTATTCGAAGGACATAACAAATGATACGTTGAATTTTTGATATAGATGAATATTTGATAAGAAGCTGATCTAAGAAGTTAATGTCAATTATCGCATTGCAACAGACCTTTGGCCTTTCCTCCAGATTAATATCTCCGAAATCAATCGGCATTTTTGATTTATGAAAATCGGGCCATTCGTTTTCGGGAGACCACAAAAACGACGGTGCGTTCCACCACGTGTCATGTGACATGAGCTGTGAAGGGGTGGCCCCTCGTGACGCAATATCGGCTGCATTTAAAGCAGAAGGAATGTAGCGCCATGAGTTTGAGGGAATGATTTCTTGGATTCTACTGACTCGATTTTCAACAAAGGTTCGCCAGCGATTAGGAGGGGATGAAAGCCAGTGCAATACGGCTTGCGAATCGCAGAAAGTAACGATATTTGTAAAAGTTATTTTTCCTTCATAGCTAGATAAAACGAAGTCAATTAATTCGCTTAAAAGAAATGCGCCTAGGAGTTCTAGCCTAGCCATAGTTTGTGACTTTATAGGCGCGACCCTAGATTTTGCAGATATGAGAGAAACAGATATATTATTTTTCTCTTCTACACGAAAATATACGACGCCTGCGTAGCCTCGAATTGAAGCGTCACAGAAGCCGATGATTTGACAGGTATTGGTTTTTGACAGTTTGATTTGTCGGGGTAATTGAAAATTGGAAAGAAGCGGGAATTCAGAACGAAGTTTGTTCCAAGAGTCGATGATAGAAGAATCTGGTTCTTCGTCCCAGCCTATTTTCGATATCCACAACTGTTGCAAAATAAATTTTGCTTGTAGCAACAAGGGACAAAGAAAACCTAAGGGATCGAAGATTGTTCCTATGATAGATAAAATAGAACGTTTGGTTGGGGGTTTGTCCTTCATTCGGCATTGATAAGAAAAAATGTCGTTTTTTGGATGCCATTGAAGTCCTAAAACTTTGATAAAGTGGGGTTCCTCCTTGTCGAAAGAGAGAGGCATTTGACGATCGGATTCTGGCAATGTTGCCAATAACTCGGGACAATTGCTTGCCCATTTTTTAAGTTCAAATCCTCCCGACTTCAACAAATCATTGAGTTCTGTTTGAAGGGAGAGAGCTTCAGAAAGCGAAGGGCTAGTTCCCAAAATATCGTCGATATAGATTGACGTTTTTAGAACAGTACTAGCCATAGGAAAACGTTCCTTTTCTCTCTCTGCCAGCTCATTTAAGGTACGCATGGCTAGAAAAGGTGAGCATGTCATGCCAAAAGTGACAGTAGAAAGTTCCCACACTGAAAGTGGGTCATGTGGAGAAAACCTCCACAATATCCTTTGATAAGGACGGTGATAAGGATTGATAAGGACTTGACGGAACATCTGTTTAATATCAGCAATGTAGGCAATAGGATTAAGACGAAACGTAAGGAGTAAAGAAGCAATATCCTTTTGAAGTTTCGGTCTACATAACAACGTGTCATTGAGACTAATATTTTTTGGGGTGACTGCCGAACAATCCCAGACTACCCTTAATTTTGTACTTAAGCTTTCCGGCTTTAATACGCAATGATGTGCTAAAAAACATGTTACGTCGACTTTTGGTTGACTAGATAAAACTAGACTCATATGATTAGAATCGATATAGTCTTGCATAAAACTTGAATAGGCAGTGTACAGATCAGGATTTTTGCGTAATCTATTTTCTAGAAGTAAAAATCTACGATAAGCTTGCGGATAAGTATTTCCGAGGTCAGGGTTTATTTTATCTTTAAACGGAAGATCTACCATGAATCTACCGCTCGGTTGCCGTACAACACTCGCAGCAAAAATTGATTCTGCTTGTTTTTCTTCCTTTGATAAGATTTGTTTTTTAGGCAAATGTTCGATTTCCCAAAACCTAGGTAGAATGACCTCTAACGGAGGAGAATGACTCGTTAAAAATCAAGTGGTTCGTTCCGTAAGACTACCTACTTCGTCAACTTTTCCCATGACGACCCAACCAAAGATAGTTTCAAGGGCTGAAGGTTGCCCTATTTGTCCAAGAACCCTGCCCTCCTTGAATATCTGTGCGAATAGCTCGCAACTAATAACTAGGTCCACAGGTCTAGATTTGAAGTAAGATGGGTCGGCAAGTTTAAGGTTTTCCAAGTGTTTCCACTGATTATCGTTCAAAGTGAATGTAGGCATATTGGAACATAATTGTGGAACGACAATTGCTTCGAAATTAAGTAAAGGAGTGACCTGTCCTTGTGGCTTAAAGTGACATTGAACGAGCCCTTTGGAAGTAAAAGAAGACATCTGATTTAATCCGAATATTTCAGTGGTGTAACTTCGCCTAGGAAGATTAAGACGCTGAATACACTTTTCACTGATGAATCCTGTCTGTGATCCAGAATCAAGCAGTGCCCTTACAGGTTAAAAATTTCCGCAACCGTCCATAACTTCTATTATGGCGGTGCATAAAAGAAAGGTACCTGAAGGTCCTGAGGTATTTAATGACACATGAAGATTATTGACCGGTGGTCTGTGAATGACAAGACTAGTATCTTGGCTTCCAGACTCTTGATTAGTTTCTAAGATATGAGTTAAAGTGTGGTGCCTTTTACTATTGCAAGTCCTGCATGAATATTTTGATTTGCACGTATCTACCCCATGCAAGGGATGAAAACACGCCAGACATAATTTTTTCTGCTTGACGAAAGATAGGCGATCGATAGGTGAGAGATCAAGAAATGTTTGACATTTCGAAAGCACGTGACCTTGATTACACCGGAAACATTTTATTCCCGTACTTGAATTAGTTGAGGTGCCAGCCAGTCCTATAAAAGGCGAATTGGATGATTTATAGGTAGGCTTTTGCCCAAACTGATTTTTCATAGAATTTGAATTTTGATAGTTAGGCTTTTGCCCAAACTGATTTTGCATAGAATTTGATTTTTGATAGGTAGGCACCTTTTTGGGTGCTGTTGATTGAGGAAGTGATTCCAAAACTTTACATCTTTTTTCTAGAAATTGAAAAAGTGACTGAAAAGTGGGAATTTCGGTATTAGTATTGGCGTGACTCATTTCGAAATTTGAACGCGTCGGAATATCCAATTTTTCTAACAAAATGAAAAAAATAATAAAGTCCCAACTGTCAACGTCAAAGCTAAGTGATTTTAAAATTTCTAGGGATTCAGAAAAGGTGTCAATTAAATTACGCAATTCTTTAGCTGACTCGTTTTTTAAGGTGGAGTTCATAATTGTGCTTAAAGCATCATTTGCGAGGTCTCGCTTGTTTTGATATCTATTGACTAATTTGTCGTAAGCAATTTTATAATTTTGATCAGATAAGCTAATCCCTGATATCAATTTTAAAGGCTCATTTTCGAGATAGTTCGAAAAAGTTTTCGAACGGTACTTAGACTGATTTTGATCTATAATGTTATTAAAAAGATCGAAAAAGCCTGGCCATAATTTTTATCACCTCGAAATATGGGAATACCTAACTCTTTGAGTTTTGGAGTTTCGTTTTGTCGAACATATGATCCCGAAAAGGATGGGGCATCAACCGGAAATATTTTAGAGTAAACTCCCTTACACGCATAAAAATATTTACGAGCTTCTGAAAGGATCGCATCCTGCGTTTTAAACTCCTCGTCGTCCGCGTCGTCTATCAACATAATGACGTCATTATGTGCCAGCATGCATTTATCGAAGGTTTCATCCAAATCGGAATACCTCACTTGAAACTCGTTTCTCGCTCTTTTATCCGATGCCGCGGTTTGTGAAAACACATAACACTCGGTTATCGCAGATAAAAAACCCTTGCGTTTTTGCACGGCTTTTTTGACAGACATGATTTTACCTTTGAAATGACGAAATTCTCGGTAAATATACAATTAACGCTAAATTAATGCTTCTGAAATAGAAAAATGACGAACTGTCGAAAATATGCACTAATTTATCGCAATTGATGAAAATTGTTTTAAATATCGAAATAATATGGAACACATCTAATCACAGAAATGTCGGTAAATATACAATTAACGCTAAATTAATGCTTCTGAAATAGAAAAATGACGAATTGTCGAAAATATGCACTAATTTATCGCAATTGATGAAAATTGTTTTAAATATCGAAATGATATGGAACACACCTAACACATAAATGAGAAATGTTGTTTGTTTTGTTTTGATTCCTTCTCGATTTTGTTTATACCACGCGGTAATTGACCCGTTACCATAGCAGCGGACCAAAAACAGGTACTGCGCCGACACCACACCGACCTTTGGTGCGACGACTTTCTCTCGTTTCAATACGATGGGAAAAATTCAAGGCCGCCTTGTTTTCGGCGTGAAAATAATGGCCGATTATTAATACCGTCGTATGGAGTTTTTATTTAAAATAATTCGGCTCGAAAGGAACACTTATGTTAGCCCGCGGTTAGAAAAACGATAACTGCAATGGACTGTAAATATTTTAATTAATGAAAGCGCGAACAAACATAAATATAATGATATGAAATTACGAAATAATTAATAAGGTCCATAGGTCAATTGTGGGCGCCACACGACGGGAATCAGAAACAGAGCACTCACCCGGTTTGCGGCCAATTTCTCCACTTCCAAGGGGCCCCTTTCTGGATCTAATGATGTCACCACGTAGCTGAAGGGCTGAAGTTTCTGGTTCTATGCTTCAGTACACCAAAATCGAGCACTTTCAGGTGTAGAAATTTGAAATAGTTGGAGAAGAAATTAACACGCCATTTTCTCGAGGCGATTGACAAAGGATCTCTTTGATTTTGGTGCGCATGTCCAAAATGCGCAAATGCACTCTGTCCTTTCATCCAATTGTGTGGTTTTAAAAATTTACAAACAACCGCGAAATTTTAGCGGGAGCTAACAATACGCACTCATAGAAAAGCTATCTATTCCCCTCTTATGACCATGTATCAAATGAAAAATGAGGACCAAGGTCACCACAAGATTCCTTATTGGAAGTTATCTAGGACACAATACTTTTTTACAACTCATCCTCCGACATATTTCCGTACCCTGTCCTCACCCTGTATATACACAAAAATTTTAATTACAATCTACAAGCTACATAAAAATATGGTCCAAAGTAAAAAAATTACATGTTAGTTAATTAAAGAAAAAGTGTTCCTAAAACTGAATACGCAATCCAAATTAAGAAATTTATTTAGAATTGAGTTTTAAAGCAAAAATTACAAACAAATACTAAGATATGCATTGAGGACTGTACAGTTATGCAATTTAATACAAAAATCCTTGACAGTAGGTATTGTTTAAAAAGCTTAGGGTTATACTAGAACTTTTCTTTTAGATTAGTGCCAATTTCACTACCATACTAAATAAGCATATTATAAAGCACAAATTAAAAAAACCACTCGAGCACGAAGAAACTCTGGAGTGTAGTAAATTTTGTTCGTTCTTATAAAAAGAAAGCGCCGAATTTCCAAACTAATTATAAACAAATCAAAAAATCGGGAGGTTCGATAAACAATTCAAGTACCCAGAATGATTGCCCTAAAAGAAAGAAACTGTAAAATAACTGCATACATTTTCCCCGGAATTCAAGAATAGCACTACTGGTAACAAATTATACACCCATTTAATTAGTTTTCATGTTTGAAGAATGTTTGGAAAATATATTAAGTAACAAACCTGTATAAACCAAACTCATATCAGAGATGAAACAATTTGATTCTAGAAAAAATAAAAACATAAAAGATACCGTGACAAATATAACAGAAAATATATACGACAGTCTAGATAACAGTAGACTCTCTTTGTGCATAGTGCTTAATCTCGTCATGACTTTGAATACTGTTAATATTTCACAATCCTATAAAAAATTATAAAATCTTACGTAACATGTAATGGTCCAACATTAAGTGAGTAATTTTAAAGTTGTTAAATATGAAATTTCCCAGGAAACTGTTCTCGGCCCTATTTTGCTTATACTGTATATTCTGTCAGTTAATATCCCCGGAGTAATTATAAGTTTTGCTGATGGCGGGGCCATTTTCGTAGTAAATAGATCGTGCCATTAGGATAAACGATGGCAGAAACATCCTTAAAGCAAATTCTCTCCATCAGAAAAAAATGTCCATTAAAAGACAAAATCGTTGTTAAAATTTTCAACACTATATATAGACAGGGTCGCACCCAATATTTTTTGTTGTTTACGGCTATTGTTACCTAAACCTTCAGCGCTCAATTGGTCAACCCCCAAATGATCGGCGTCAAAACAGGAAGCGTCGAAACAGTCGTTCCAAAAAAGTGGGTATCAATGCATTATTATTTTTTGTTGTTTACGCCTATTGCCCAAACATTCAGCGCCCAAATGGTCATCGCCCAATTGATCGGCGCTCAATTTGATAGCCCCCAAAAAGTCTCCGCTTAAACGGTTGGTGTCCAACCAGTAGGTCGTCAAACGGTCGGCCGTGAGCGTCGCCTTTTAGCGCCGGTACACACACGCGTTTTCTGCCGCATGGTGCTGCAGAGGTACCGCAATTGCGGTCCGTGATACTATAAATTAAATCAGGCAATGCACACAATTGAGCGGTTCAACTGTGTGCATTGGCTCTGTAACGAAAAAGCGAGTATCAAACTAGCGCGTATCAAAATAGCGCGTATCAAAACAGCGCGTGTTCAGAATAGCGCGTGTTCAAAATAGCGCGTTTCAAAACAGCGCGTATCAAAATAGCGCGTGTTCAAGATAGCGCAAGTTTATAATAGCGCGTATCAAAATAGCGCGTAATCAAAATAGCACGTATCAAAATAGCGCGTATTAAAATAGCGCGTATCAGGTCTGCTTAAGTACTTAACCACCTAAACAGTTTGGCCAAGGTCAGATAAGTTATACTTACTTACCCGTAAATAAACCGATGGCTTGCCATACTTAACACAACTCATGTTGTTCGACTAAGGGGTCTCTTTCTAACATATTTTTTCAAAAAAAATTCCCTGGCTTCTTTTCCGGAATCCTAGAGGATGTGTAACCAAACCGAACCGAACCGATCCGATCCGAACTGAATCGAACCGAAACGTTGTTTCCAGTAACTCCCTGACCTTTTTCCAACAAAAAAAATGTCCCCAAGTTACAGGATACGTTTGCGCTCAATTGACAAAGGTTAGAATGACACCGATTTCAACCTACCAAAATGAGGATTGGAAAGCTAATTTAGGGAAATAATTTGTCGAAAAAATGTTTCGGTGTGGTTCGTTTCATTTTAGGTCGGTGCGGTTTGGATCGGTTCGGTTCGGTTTGGTTACACCCTCTAGGATATCGGGAAAAAGTAGGGAAAGTTTTTTTTTGAAAAAATATATTAGAATTACATTACTCGAACTATTTTGTAATAGCGATCTTTCGAAACGCGGTATTTTTAGACGCACTATTTTAAGACGCGCTATTTTGAACACGTGCTATTTTGTTACGCGTTATTTTGAACACGCGCTATTTTCATACGCGCCGTTATGATACGCGCTATTTCAAACACGCGCTATTTTGAACACGCGCTATTTTGATACGCGCTATTTTGTTACAGAGCCATGTGCATAGCGTCATTTATTTTACAGTATCACGGACCGCAATTGCGGTACCGCTGCGGCACCGCGCGGCAGAAAAACGCATGTGTCTACCGGCGCTAAAAGTATACCTACGCAGCACTTGGCATATGATGCACTGTCGCGTGGTTGATACCGCGCACGAAGTTTTTAAAAGAGAATCGATCCAGCTATGAAATACACCTTTGCTTTAGGCCTCGAATGCTTAGGTCACGAAAAAAATCCGCTGTAAACAAAAAAATTTTCTTTGACCTAAAAAAAAATGCAAGTATAAGTGCTGCTCTTAGTCGAGTTAATATAGCTATGTAGCTGCGTCAAACAGCAATCGATTGTAAATTTTACGAACTATAAAAAAACTCATAGGGAATTTTAACGCATCTCTGATTGGTTGGGCAAATTCAAACTGGAAAGCTAATTTATCTATTTTTTTATAGGCAGTTTCAATCTCCACAAGATTGGTTTCTACAAGTTGTTTGCAAAAACCTATTTACTTTAAAGGAATTATAAATTTGACTTTCTGGTTGTTACTTTTTGGAGGATATAGATAAGCCATAGACCAAATTAAAGCTCTTATCCTGCACTTTTATATGCGTCAAAATTTTACCAGCATCTTTCAACATAAGGGTTTTGTTTACTATACGGACCGAAATAAATACTTATTTATTTTAATTATAGATAAATAAATGACTTAGTTTTAAATTCGAGTTTGGTATGTTAATTTTGAAAGATCAACTTTCAGCCTGCAATGTAAATCTGTCAAAATACTGATACTATTATTGCATGCCGTTTTCCGTATTATTCAAACACAACAAGACGACAAGTTTAGTTTGATTAAAATAAAAATTTTACACAAATTTTATCGGAAAATTGTCCCCGAGGCGAATCATCCGCGGCCAACCCAAATTTTAGGCTTATGTGTAGGTAGGAAAGGAAGCAAGAGACCAAGCTTTTTCTGAACATATTAACAAGATATATTCAAAATAAAACATTATAGGATAATTAGCTTTTCAACAGTGGCGCACCCAGGAATGTGTCTTGGGGGGGGGGGGCGACAGCTACGAAGCGCGCGCCCTCACAAAACTTGCGACCAAAAAAAAAAGGTCATCATGTCTTTTCGCAACTACGCCCCTGCTTGGGGTTGGGGGGGCCCGAAGCCTCCTGATGTCAAATTTTAAGATATTTTTCATGTTTTATCATCAAATATGTCGAAAATATATTAAAAAATCTAAGGCTTGGGGCCCCGGGCCCCCCCCTTGTTGCGCCCATGCTTTCAACATGACTAGTCGTCTTTAAAATAAGCTGATTTTAATTAATTAATTGTTTAATATTGCCACTTACTTTAAAAGATAAGTAGGAAAGTGTTAAAACGAATCCATGCTCACGGGTCATGGTTTCCTTTTGAAATGTACTTTCACGTCTCGGTCACGTACAAGGTTAAAAGTGCAAAATTTAAAGAATCTTATCTTTAATGTAAAATTTTAGTGAAAGGAAGCTACTTTTAAGGCTTTATGAGAATTGCAATAAAAGTAAAGATTAATCGATATAAAATGCTTTAAAGTAAAGTACCATATCCGTACCCTAATTCTGATACGTCGTAACCCACAAAAAAATGAAAATTCATATTTTTGCGTCAAAGGTTAGCATAGCTATGTGCTGCTAAATCCTCGCAACCAAAAAAAAAATATAAAACGGTCATTCCCGCGATTTCTAATAAGTCGCATAATACTTACCCTATGTAATTTGCTTCTAACTTTTCTTATTCCTGTAAAATTTTATTAAGTTGGGTTACGACGTGTCAGAATTAGGGTGACGATATAGAGTACACAAAAAAGTAAAATTTAACTTTTAATGCAGATATCCGTTTTCATGAGCGACGCGACACGACAAAAATCACCAAACAAATAGTAATCCGTAAACGCGATGTGACGCAGACGGCACGACGCGTTTTTTCGTGCCTCAACTCCCGAAAATTGCAAGAATTTTTCGTTTGCCAAACTTCATGATTTATATTAAGTTGTGCGACTTAAAGCTACGTTTACACTAAAGCAACATTGAGCAACTTTGGGGTTTCAGTTGCTTGTTACCAAAAATGTTCCTCAAAGTTTCTGAATGTTGCTCTATGTTTCTGAAACGAATGCCGGATGTTTTTTCCTTTCGCTAGCGACAGTTCCCAATTTGGGGTCAAACTTTAAAGGATAATCGAGCAACATTGTAGAAAATTTAAATGTTAGAAAGTGTTTGTAAATAAATAAGCCCAAAAATCATACTTTTCAGAAATCGATATTAGTAAAAACAAAATTCGTAAAAAACTGAATACATAAAAAAAAGGAATGTAAAACATAAAAACCGTATAGTGTTCAAGTGATTCACTGATCTACCGGTAGAAAGCTGTCAAGCTGCGTCAGTTATAGTCTTATATAAACAAGGGCATGGGAGACTGTTTTATCTGAGTTTTGATCTAAGAGTAATCCTGCTCTGCAGTGGCGGCCCATGAGCTGAAAAGCTGGGGGGGGGCGCAAATGGCTTAAGAGTAGGGGTAATGCATTTTTTACTTTTATTAACAGAAAAAAATATTACAATGTGTAGCATAAACTGAGATATATTTCTTACCGTAAAAAAATACTCTAAAAAAAACAAATCAATCAACATGTGACATTTACCGACTTACATTGTTTCTTATTATCTTTTTTAATTTCGTAACGTTCAAAAAATCATCTTATCATGTTTATTTATGTATTTATTTATTTATTTCAACAGTATCTACAGCAAAAAGCCAATTACTGATACTTTTTTACATTAAAAAAGATTTTATAAAATTCGTCACTTATACACCACACATGATAAATAACAAACAAATCATATCACATAGTTACTTATTGATTAACTGCTACTTTTCTATATATTTTTTTTTAATTTCTTATAGCTAACATTGTCAATATCAACATCTAAAGCATACTTTTTAAATAAGTTGCATAAATTGTAGATTAGAGAACTTTGGAATAGATTAGTTGAATAAGAAGTAAAACATATTTTTCGAACTTGAATTGATTCGATTTATGGCAAAAGGAAGTTGTTCAATTATATTAGGACAACTAACATCCCCTTTAAGAATTCTATACATTGTGGTTAAAAATATTTTAGTTTTTCTTTGGTTTAGTGAAAATCTATCAAATATATTTAATAAGATATTGTTGTCACAACCTCTTTGTGGATAAATCCCAAACTTTCTAAAGTGCATGGCTTTTAAAAATGTTCTTTGAACTCCCTCAATCATACTAATCCAAATGTCATATTGGAGGGACCAGATAACACTTCCATAGGCGCACCCAGGAATATGTTTGGGGGGGGGGGGGCGAGGCCTCTGGAGGGGACCCGAAGCCTCATGATGGCGAATTTTATTCATGAAATATGTAGAAAATATCTAAAAAAATCTAAGGCTTATGGGGGACCCGGGCCCCGCCCCCCCGTGGTTGCGCCCTTGATACTTCCATATTCCAGTATTGGCAAAACTAGACTGTCAAATAAGTATATGCTTACGTAAATGTTAAAACTTTTAGTATTTCTACAAACCCAGCAACTTTCTAGGCACTCTGAATTTTAGAAATAATATGTGATGAAAATAAAAGATTGGCATCAAAGGTTACACCCAGGTCTTTTTGCTCAGATACATGCTCTAGGTTCACATTATTTATTGTATAATCAAATTCAATTAAGTTTTTATTACGACTAAATGACAAACAAAAGCATGTACCCAAATTTAAGTTAAAACCATTTATCTGGCAATATAGGGCTGCGTCTGGCAAAAGGGCTTCTCTTTGGAGTGTTTCAGAATCCTCCAATGAGAAAACATCAACAAACAATTTAAAATCATCGGCAAATGCCAATGATTCCACATTTTTTACCTTAGAAAAAATTTTGTTGAAAGCAACAATAAAAAGAATTGGTCCACGATTTGACCCTTGGGGCACACCAGAAGAACTTAAATATAAATAGTAGCTACCTTTTAATTCCACGAAATGATATAGTTCAAATTATACCCATTTTTAATGACGTCATTTTTGTTTATCTTTGTTTAGTATATTATAAACAGCGGTGAAAATAAACTTTTAAAAAAAAGTAGTGTCTATGATTTAAATAGGTAGGTAATTGGTTATGTGAAGTATCCATCACTGTCAATCAAAAAACATTGATTGGCAAAAATATCTACGCCATACGTTTTTTTCTCACCTGGATACGTCATTACAAATGCGTATAATTTAGACTATATCTTTTACTTGTGCTAGTTCCCAAATAACATTGTATTAAATTAGTTAGGTTTGGAGAAATAACCATTCAAGTTAATCCATTCAAAATAGTGCTGTGACTTACTTTATCAAAAGCCTTTTCCAAATCGGTAACTTCAACCTTACTCTTTCTGTTTAATGCCTCATGTACGTATTGAGAGAAAATTATTATGTAGATTTGTAAATGTAGATCTTTTGGGTAAGAAGCCGTGCTGTCTGAGAGATTTTTTATTTGACACTTCTGCAAAATGTCTGTCAAATATTATATTTTCGATGTTATATGTTATGGGCCGATAGTTATCAATTTTTGTCTAGGACCACTTTTATGAATGGAAATAACTTTGCTAAGCTTCCATTTATCTGGAAAAGTTGACGTTTTATGCATGATATTAAACAAAATCCGCAAAGGAACAAGCAAAAACTCTCTACAGCCTTTTCATATAAAAGCAGGAATACCATCATGCCCAATAGATTTATTGGGTTTTAGTTTCTTAATAGCTTTTTCTATCTCTGAAATAGATATATCTTTCTCACAAAAGTACGATTTAAATTCGGTTGTATATTGCGTACGATATTCTGGAAATCAGACCGGCCCCAAAATAACTGCGCCCTTCATTCAAGACTTGAGAATCAAAATTAGGTTTTCCCTAACCTTAAGGACATTAACTTAAAACGTGGCCGATTCTATATCCCATTATAATCCGTATTTTTGTCCTCAGCCTTGAGGGTAAAAATCCGGTCTGAAAAAGCACAGGAAAAAAAGTTGTTGACAATAACAGAAAACGTAATTTTTATCGGATTGTATATTACCTTAGAAAAATCGAATTTCTAAGGTCTATACAATACAATTATTTCACAGGTCCAATTCTTTAAAGTTGGTGTTTATCAAGCGATTCGCCGCAATTCATTAAAAATCATTCATATTGCTTCCAAGCGCCCAATGGTCGGTTCCTAATGTTAGTTTACCTGGGATAGCGATATTTTAATATAGTTCATAAAGGCAATCGATCTTTACCATAACCCTTCTTATTTTATTAAAATCGGTTTAGTTTAAGGCCCTTGTTAAAATCGGTGTAAAATTTTGAAACTTGAGAAGGCCCTTGTATAATTTGTAAAACAACGGTTAAAAAGAAAATTTTCTGGAAACCCCTTAAGTGATTTGATTGATTAATATCTCATTAACTATGATAGAAACTACTCATTTAAAACCAATTCTAAAAAAAATTTGGAACATAAAATTAAATGAGCTTCTTTCTCATGTCATGTCATCATGTCCGCCATCTTAGAGTTCAAGATAATGGACAAAAATATTTCTGTTCAAATCCTGATCGATTTCCTCAAAAGTGCAGAGTGCTTCATTAAAATCGGTGTAAAATTTATAATGAAAATGTATTTAGCCTGTGACCGCACCTCAAAAAATTCCTTTGATATTTTCACAGTATTATGTCTGGTTTTTCCCTCCGATGCAGGTAGGTATACCTACATATTTATTTTTTATTTAATGTAAAAATAAGTATTATTTTCGAACAAAACTAACGGCATGTAATAGTCTGCCAATTGAACGACGACAATTGCGCTTTTCAATTGTATTTTAATTTTTATATAATTTAGTTCATCTACCTATCTACCTACTTCTTTTTTAGTCAAAATCAATTTACTTCTATGAAATCTAGGTGAAAGAAATCGCTATTACCTCAAATTACATGTGAAACTGCATGATTATCTACGCATAATAATGCTATTTAGCATAAACAATAATTACTTATTTATAAGATATGTATGTAGAATTTAAGCTTTTTAGCTTCGGATATTCTGCCATTTTCACGAATTTGTTTCGGCAAACGATTCCCAATATTTGTTTGTTACAATCATATTTCTTACCAGTGGTGTATAAAAGGGGGGGGGGCTTGGGGGCCCCGAAGTCAAGATTTTTTTAGATATTTTATACATATTTCATGCGTACAAACATCAAATAGCATATAATATGGCCTCCTGGAGTCTCGCCCCCCCCCACCCCAATACTTTTTTCTATATACGTCACTGTTTCTTACTATGAGAAAATTAAAATGTTTTGTTTTTGTCCAAAGTAACTATTGTTTTTTAATTACTCTCGACCAAGTATTATTCATTGCAAAATATGTTTTTCAATCAAATATAGTTTTAATTTGGTGCTTTTTTGTTTATGATTTTTTCAAAAACAGTTTAATATTTTTACAAATAATTTGCCATTGACTATTTTAATGGGGTAAAACTCCTCGTATATTCAAAATATGTTTTCAAAGTTAAAAAAAGTGGGTCGATAATTAACAACAATAACAAAAACATTATGTTTAATATGGCATTTAAAAAACAGTTTTTCCTTAAAAAAAAAATTATTATTAATTAATGTACCTATTTAAATAAAAGTTAATCAAACCTATACCCCGTAGACAGCTCTTAAGGCTTAAATACGTTTCTTCAAATAAAATCACAACTTAAGTAACTACAAAAATACCATTACCACGTGAGCTGATTCTCTACTTATTTGTACTTACCTAAGTATTTATGTCTTAAAAGTTAACGGTAATTATTAATGCACTGAAACAAAGTTGATTGGTTTTATGACGAGGACAGTGAAATTTTAGTTAGCAGAAGCAGTTCTTCTATTTTACGATCCTCATTAATGCAACTAAAACTAGATGGTAATAAAGTTACAGTATACCTACACAGAAAAAATTCTGTTTCTTAAACAACAACTTTTTGTAATTAACCACTGTGTCATCAAAGCCACCAAATATTGATCATAATAATGTATGTATAGGGCAAAACTGTTCTTCACAATGGGCCATCCTGTAGAAAAAAATTATATTCGCAGGTATGCTTGTCAGGATTTGCTGAACGGCAATGTGATAAGAAATGTCTAAACCATCAAAATGCTCAACAATTTTTTTAAATGTATTTTGTATCAACATTTTTGCGAGGCAAATTGTTTGTTAATCTTAAACCTTTATTACGGCCTAAGTACCCAAAACTACAATTTTTCATTTTTGTATATAATACAGTCTAAGCATTTTACCTTTTAAAAATGTGGACTAGATGCACCGCAGTTGACCGCGAATATTAAAAAATATATTTTTAAGCGAACCGTAATGCTAAAAAACAATAATGCGTTTTATTTGAAGGAGAGCCCAAGCAATCTGGAAGAAGAAATTTAATAGCTCCAGTAGCGGATCCAGGGAGAGGCAGAAGGGTTCCTCCCCCTCCTTGACACTAAGCCTATATTTTTTAGTTCTAAAAAATAAGCAACATAATCGAAGTTTCAGTGGGGGGGGGGGAATATTTCAAGTTTTCGAACTTGATAGTACGATTTCATTCAAAATTGGTGTGGAGCGATTTTTCAATCTGATTAAAAAAAAATCAACATTCAATCAAAAATTTGCTAGTTAGCACGACTTGCACGTGCCATTGCGAAAAAAATTCAAGTTTCAGTAGCACTAACAAAAAAAAGCCCTCTTCTCTATAAAGGGTACCTCAACTTAAAGGTAACAGAAGTGTTTTTGGGTATTTTTCGTGCGAATTTGGAGAAAAGCTCGAAGGCGTCAATTTGTTTGCGATGGGACACTTTTTGCCTATCTTGAAATTTTTGTGGCACGCGCCATGTTCGAGGGGTACATTTTACACCTATATTTTGAATAGGGAAATTGGGCCCAGTGATGCATTGTTTTGAAGGCCTCTTGAATGTTACGTTAATAAGCATCAACAGTAACAGTACAATTTAATTACACTTTTAGATTTTCTCAATCTGATTTTAAGTAAACGAAAAGTAAACCACAGTACATCTTGTCCAGGAAAGAATATATGTCAATTTTTGCATACCTTTTATTTTAAAAAAAACAGTACCTGAATATCAGCTTAACTCTATAATAGGTCAATACGAACAGATTTATTAAACCAAACTTTTGTGCTCGACAGAACGAGAGAAAGGAGAAAAGATCTTTCTCTCGTCTCGTTTCGAACTTTCATTCGAGAGAAAATATCTCTCTCGTCTTGTCGAGAGAAGACGAGACGAGACGAGAGGCGAGAATCTCTCGTCTCAGCGGCAACACTAATTAAGAAATTTTTTAATATTGAACAAGTCGCGTCGGCCTCGGTCGGTGCAATTATATTAATTGTTTTTGCGATAATTACCTTGAAACTTTAATCAAGATTTTATATTTTTCAGATTTAATTTTTATTTTATCATTTCATGTTAAATTTGAAAATGTCAATCCAAATATCTCAAAAACTACTCGAAAAGTATACCCCTCGAAGGGAGTTTGTGCTACAAAAATTTCAAGAAAAAGCAAAAAGTCGCAAAGAAAATCGACGTTTCCGAGCGTTTCTCCAAATTTGCACAAAACATACCCAAAAACACCTCTGTTACCTTTTAGTTGGGAAACCCTGTATATGTATGCAGGTTTCGCATTCCCTTTTACTAACCATTGACTCGTACACTTCGATTTCGATTGTTGAGAGTTTTATGGCACTGCCCTTGTGGACAATTTGGCCAGTCCTATTTGGTGAGCCTCAAGTTTGTCTAGCTCGAAGCCACTTGTGGCTCACTGGTACAATTCGTTTGTACACTTTGGTATCACAAAAGTGGTTCATTTGATTATTGTTGTATTGTCATCGGACCACTATATGCATACCAAATTTCATCCAAATCGGATAATGGGAAGTGTGTCAAAAACTAATTTTTCTATGAAAGGGGGTGGGGGTAGGGGTGGGAGGATATTTTTTTCTTAATGTTGTATTGTCATGGGATCACTTGTACCAAATTTCATCCAAATCGGATAATGGGAAGTGTGTCAAAAACGCTTCACAAGATTTGATAGTTAGTTAGATAGTTAGAAGTTAAAAAAAATGGACCAAGGTATAACAACAAAAAGTGTTGTGCACCACTTTTATGATGCCGCAAGTGTACAACCAAAAATCTCGATCTGTTCGCGGCGAGTCTCAGTTCCTATAAGAATACCTAGTATCACAGTGTATACAGTGTATAAAACTTATCTACACTGTGGTAATATTGACCAATTACTATCAAAAAATTTTAATCAAAATTTTAATATATTTTTTTACAGTTTTCTTAGTTCCAGCTTTTGTCATTTTTATTATTCATGTATCTCATTTTTAAAAAAATTAAATATATTATAATTTTTGTAAATTGGATTTGCCCTTAAAATAATTAAATACAAAAAAAATAACTAAAAATATTTTTAGTCTACGGTGCTTAGGTTTTACCTTACTACCCTAAGAAATGATTTTTTTAGCTATTCCGCGTCGCAGGCTAAGGTTTTAATAAAAATACTAGCGATCATAAAAAGTACCATTTATTAATAAACAAATTGTTACCAAAGTCTTAAAAAGGCCATGAACTCGAAGTCTCTGACAGTGACCGCAATGGTCGGTGAAAGTTTTTACGATGATGATTATTTTATAGATACATTACACAGAGAGCGCTTGCAGTCTATGTGAATTTTAGGCTAGACTAAATAAATTCTGTCAGCACACAATTTGGAGTCGTGTAGGCCAGTTTTGATTGGGGAATAACCAACTGAATTTTTTAGACGTAAGTTTGGCCTTGCGGGAATTTATAGCTGGCCACTTCCCACACAGCACAATCACGTGTTTAACACGTAAAAAACGCGTGAGAAAAAAAAACGTTGATTTTAAAAGCTGCTAGAAAACAACGTTGCTAAAAACGGCGTTGTAATAACGCCATTATCAAATCAAAACAGCAATGTTTTTACGTTATTTTCAAGTGAATTCTAAGTAGATTTTTATCAGCGTCAAAATCACATTAGGTTCGCGCCTTTTCCACAGGAATTTTAAAACGCGACTTGCATGGCTTTTTCACCGAATATTTTTGAGATATTACTAGAAGCAGCACCACCTATTGGCGGCATGTTTATTACTAATATTGTGTGAAAGTGTTTGCTGTTGAAAAATCTTGTTTAGCTTTTAAATAAAACATAATGAATGAATAGAGATTTTGTCTTGCCTTGAGCGCCATCTTTTAAAATTGTCTTGAAGTGTTGTAGTCTTAAACTAGTGAGCTTTTAGATTTTCCTTTTGCGTCACTTTTAGGTTAAAAAAAAAGTTATTAAAAAAAAACTTGACAAAAAAAGCCGCAGAAACTTAGTAGGTTTGACAAGTCAATCTGGTGGCATTTTAGAACATGTTGTGGAGGACTTTTTAAGTGTGAATTTGGCACATGAAAATAACGAGGGTAAAAAAGACGTTATATACACAGCACTAGAAACTTCAGCAAAAATTAAATTTTTATAGCTTGATTCCTCCTTGTTTTTAAGTTATCTAATATTACATGGTATAAGGTTGTTTCCTAGCAAAAAATAACTTTATTATTCTTGTAAACGTTAATTTAACGTTTTGGGTTCTAAAAGCCGTCCTGAATTATAAGTTAGCAGAAACCGAATGACACAGTGAAAATGCTTCATGTGTAAGAACCGGTGCAAATTGTGACGATAAGGAAAATGCTAGACGTTAGCCTATAAACCAACTACAGAAATTGTAATACTACAGGCTACCTATTCTCGTAATTGAACGATGTGATGTCCAATCACATGCTTTGCATAAGTTTCTTCTACGATCAGATCGAGAAACGTTCAGTCGGATTGGGGCAGGAGAACAGATTTCACTGCAAATGCGTAAAATTCACTAACTTTAAAGAGCGGGCGACTATGCCATTGGTCAAGACAAGTCATTTCGCACAACACGCAACCACTCAGAGTTTGCTATTGGCCAAAGCATGTAATGTGGATGATCGCTCAAGTACGAGAAGTAGTTTTTTTTTTCAAATTATATTCCAGACTATTAAATTTGTAGAATAAAAGTTATAAAACACTAAATAACAAAATTTTGGGGCCTACACTAGACAGATCTTCTTAATGTAAACCATTAACCCTCCGATTTATTAGCTGACCTAGGAAAGTATTTAATGATGTATAGGATTATCTCGGTTGTGCTTGGAACAAAACCACTAACAATTAATCAAAATTAATGAAGCTTATAAACACCGGCGTATACAAGGGGGGAATCCTGTAGATAATAAGCCCCTGTGCTATTAAAAATGATAAATAATATCAAGTGCTTAACATTGAAGCAATTTACAAGAAAAAATTAGCATATTGTTACATAAAATGTTTTCAAATTCTCTAAATGTGCCAAAATTGCCAAATACACAAAAAAAGTTTGTTTATCATATGACCTTGTTAACACGTTGACTGCCGTTTTGTGGCCCAGTTCTTTAAAAAAAGTCGTATACGTATTCGCCAAAACGTATACGTATATTCAACATTCGAATTTTTGAAGGCTCGTTTTATGTATTTAAAACTGGTGGCAGGCCCCACTGGCCCTCCATGCACAGCGACCACAAATTGATCTATTGTGCCCACTTACCTACATACTGAGCTTGACTAAAGATATTCGTTTTTTTACCCAGCACATAAAAAAAACTCAGCAGATTACAATAAATGATTTAGGCTTAACACTCGTATAGGTTAGTCATGTGGTAAAGCCCACTTGGGTCCAAAATTCCGCACATCTAAGTGATCTACCCAACTAACATTTAAAGTTTTCACGACGACACCCGCTACGTCTTAGTATACCACTTAGCGACATGATAATTTTCTAAGTGGGGACCCAATTTCCGGCTATTACTACTTAGCCTAGTACTGTTTAAAGTGACCGTGGTAACGACTATACTACTACGTCGCAGTTAAGCATCTGCTACGTCGTAATGGCCGTTTTTTCCGTAATGGCGTAAAAGTAGCGATGTAGTTGCAAATAATATTATCGTTTCTTTTTGGTAGAATTAATACACAATATGGCGAACACTACAATAAACAAATTAATGAATTGTAGAGTTCTCCAGGGTGAAATCCTTGAACCATTGTTAAAGGAGAAGAAACGAAAAGTCCTGCTTACTTCACAAATATTTTATTGTCTAATCACGACGCGTTTCGGTTTTTAAAAAACCATTATCAAGTGTTCTGGTCTGTAAGAATAATGAAAAAATATAATTAAATTATAATATTTAAAATAAAATATGCTAAAAAATACTTACAAACAGTTAAGAATCATCTATGAAACAAATGAAAAACGAACACACAAAAATAAAAAATTAAAAAACATTTAAAACAGTCTAAAACAACATACAGATTAAAAATCAGTCAAACGGACATAAACACGTAATTTTAATAAAATACAATTAATTGACAAAGAAGATATAGGTTAAAATAATAAATAATAAATAAACCATATATTCCCATGAACTGTAAAACTCCTTTATTATGTGGTATGGTTAAGATTCATAAAAACAATATGCCTATTAGACCCGTTGTAAGCTTTGTTCAGTCAGCAGCCTCATTTAGCTGTTTGGTTGGATAATGTTTTTAAGGACATCTTGGACTTTTCTAATAAATATAGTATTAAAAACACAATAGAATTAACAAAAAAACTTGAATGTCTCAAATTGCCCGACAATTGCATCTCCCTTATAGGGCACACCACAATTTGGAAAATATTAAAAAGTCATCAATTAAGGAGGAGAACAAAATTTGGTTTTCAAAAAAGGCTTTAATTATACTTAAGCTTAATTTTATTTTTTCTTTATTAAGTCAGCATTTTTCACCGTTGGAAGTTAACAGGTTTCATTCAGATAACTGGTTATTCAAAAAAACAACACTTGATAAAATTAAACAAAAAATTGCATAGATTGGTTGAGGAAAAAAGAAAACTTATTTTAGATCAAAACAGAAAATATTCTGATCATGTTTTTCATCAAAAAATTTTTAATTTATCTAGTTGCCAGTTTTCCCAGGCAGAATTATTATTTTTAGAAAAAGGTTTAACATTTAGTCCGAATCTAGGTTATGATCAAAAAGGAATAGCTTCTTTATTAGCTGATATTGAGGTGGCTTTATTGGAGACAGGATGTGATGTTATAGATGCAGTTAAAGGTTATTGTTTACATTTGATAGGAAAACAGAGCAAAAAGAAAAAACATTGTTCTAAGAATATTTTAAAAGATAAGAAATTGCTTGGGTCTATTAGATGTAAAATAAAACAATTTAGTTTAGTGTTAGGTAAAGCAGATAAGGGTAATTGTTTGGTTATTTTAGACAAAACTTTATATTTTGAGAAAGTCGAAGAATTCATTAATACTAATTCAATGTTTTTAAAATTAAAAAAAAGATCCTAATTCTTTATATGTCACAGAATTAAAAAAATTAATACATCAAAACCAAGATGTTTTCACGGATCTAATGGTGAATAAACCATATATTCTCATGAACTGTAAAACTCCTTTATTATATGGTATGGTTAAGACTCATAAAAACAATATGCCTATTAGACCCGTTGTAAGCTTTGTTCAGTCAGCAGCCTATCATTTAGCTGTTTGGTTGGATAATGTTTTTAAGGACATCTTGGACTTTTCTAATAAATATAGTATTAAAAACACAATAGACTTAACAAAAAAACTTGAATGTCTCAAATTGCCCGACAATTGCATTTTGGTATCTTCTGACATAGTTAATTTATTTCCCAGCATACCTAGACAGGATGTAATTAAAATTATTGAAGATCTTTTAAATCAAAATTTATCTTTAAGCGAAAAAGTTAAAAAAGGTTTATTACTCTTGTTAAAGAAATGTTTAAATTTAGATTTTTTCCAATTTAATAATAAATTTTTTCGTATGTTGGATGGATTGCCAATGGGTTCCGGCCTTTCGCCTTTTCTTGCTGAAATTTTTATGTCTGATTTTGAATCTAGGCTATTTTCTTCTAATAGTTCTTTTTTAAATAATATATTTTTTGGACCAGATACGTGGACGATACTTTTGTTGTGTGGAATGGCGCAAAGACAGAACTTAATTTTTTTTTAACTTTTTTAAATTGATTAAACAATAAAATTCAATTTACCATGGAACTGGAAGAGAATGACACCTTAAATTTCTTAGATTTGACTATAAAAAGACATACCTCCAATTTACAATTTTCCATTTATAGAAAGCCTACTCAAACAGATCATGTTATTCCCCCAGATTCAAATCACTTCTTTTCACAAAAAATAGCTTCATTTAACGTATTAATTCATCGCCTTTTTACCATTCCATTACTTCCTTTTCAATTTGAAAAGGAAAAAAACATTATTTTTCAGATTGCAATTAATAATGGCTATCAAATTTCTTTAATAAATAGACTTATTAAGTAAAAGTATAATTCTTTACTAAAAAATCTATTGACTGATCCTTTGGATATTTCCATTCCTCTATACCAACCACCTAAATATGTAAAATTAACGTATTTGGGCAGCATCTCTTTGAAAGTGGGAAATGTTTTCTTTAAATTGCAATATTATGATTGCTTACAAATCTTTTTTTAATATTAAAAGCCTTTTTTCGAGAATAAAAGACCCAACTCCAACCATAGAAAAAAGCGGAGTCTACTTACTCTCTTGCGACAACTGCCCCGCTAAATATGTGGGACAAACGGGCCGTAGTTTTAAGGTTAGGGTACGTGAACATTTGAACTCTCAGAAGTCCCCAAACGATAAAAGATCCGCTTTTGGCATGCATTTGAGGGAAACGGGACATTCTTTTAATATAGAGAATAATTTTAGAATGTTACATGATACCCAAAAAGGCAGAAAATTGAATTTTTTGGAAAATTTTGAGATTGCTAAACTCGAAATTGATCAATCGTCAGTTAGTTTAAATGAAACCACTTCTAACGCCCACTTCAAAGAGGTAGCTACAGTTTTAAACAATTTCAAATAAGATTTCTTTGTCTGCTTTTATTTATTGATTTTGTCAATTTTAAAATGTTTCTGTTCATTTATTACATTATTTATTTTATGTTAGATGTCGCTTTTGTACCTGTTTCGGATATCTGGGTTTTGTTTATATTATTTATTATTTATTATTTTAACCTATATCTTCTTTGTCAATTAATTGTATTTTATTAAAATTACGTGTTTATGTCCGTTTGACTGATTTTTAATCTGTATGTTGTTTTAGACTGTTTTAAATGTTTTTTAATTTTTTATTTTTGTGTGTTCCAGTTTTTCATTTGTTTCAAAGAGGATTCTTAACTGTCTGTAAGTATTTTTTAGCATATTTTATTTTAAATATTATAATTTAATTATATTTTTTCATTATTCTTACAGACCAGACCACTTGATAATGGTTTTTTAAAAACCGAAACGCGTCGTGATTAGACAATAAAATATTTGTGAAGTAAGCAGGACTTTGCGTTTCTTCTCCTTTAACAATAAACAAATTGGCTGTTTTTTAGTTTGGTTATGACAATAATATGTACTATCTTATCTAAAAGTGCGAGAATTTACTATCTGAGGACCAATATTTAACTGCGACGCAAATTTTTATGTCAAACATTTGTCATATTTATTGCAAAAAACAGCCATGCCTATAAAATTGAGGTGTTTTCTGGGAGCTGTAGAATTTTTTGTTGTGGTTTTTGATGTTCATAATCGGCAGTTAACTCCAACAAATGGTGTTTAATATGGGCGCATTTGGTAGGCTTCAATTTAATTTGTTTATAAAATAGTATATCTCTTTAATATAAGCTCAAAACTGAAAATACAAATATTAAATCTTCTATCTTACAAAAAGTACAAGTGACAAACAATATTCCCTAATAGTCGAAAGGGTTACTTAAAATTGTGCCTAAATTGAGGCAACGTAATACTAACCACTTTTATGTCAGCGGCTTCTTTCAGTTTTATTTAGCACACTCGAATTTCTACTCTTCTGTCGTGGCAACGTATTAGACCCTAGCTTTGCCACTATAAAAACACCTTCACAGTAGTAGGAACCACGCGATAATCAATGCCATTACCCTTAAGTTATTGGGGTGAGGCCAATTGTCATTTGTCAGTTTTGCCAACAACAATGTGGTGTTCTGCTCTGTTCTGTGTTCTGTAGGATCGTGGATTTGTGAATTTGTGAGTTTTTGTTGATGTAAATGATGAAAACATCACGTTGTCGTAAATTATGAATCTATATTATTGCCTCTTATTACGGGTTTGTTTACACATTTTAGTTTACATTTTGTAATTTCGGGGGCACCTCTTACCAGGAAAAATACGTTACAAAAACCAATGCAAGTATTGTATTACGAGAACTTATACAAGTATTGTATTAGAAACCAAAAAAAAAATATTGGGATTTATTTTACTAGAAACTGATCAACCCAATTTAAGTAAATAGAACCCGCAACCTTTAGCTTTGTATGCCAACGCCCTACCAATTGGCGTACATAGCCAAAAGTTCCTGGTTCGATTCACGGCCAAGGAACAGAAAACTTTTATTTTTATGATTTTTCGTTCTTTAATTTCACCGTTTTCACCCCGGGCTTGGAATTGTTGTTAACGGTTTTGAGTAAAATCTTGCATTATTAACTTTGGTAACTTGCATTTTGTTATTGTGAGTTCTATTTCCCATACTTTATTATTAAGAAATATTTGTTAAATTTTGAATGATCCATGTGAAGTGGTATTTCAATCAGTATAAAAAGAAAGAACATGGTACTGACGATGCTTCAATGCGAAACTGGTCTACCAGAAAATAAATGATGTGGGGACAAAAAGACCGATTTAAACATTTCTTTTTATGTTTTCTTTCTTTTGATCCTGCTTTTAATATTTGTCACTATAGTTAAAATAAGTAAGGGTGAAACAATTCTAGATCGGCTGGAAATCCATGAAAAATATTTATATTTTATAAAAGAAGCCAGAAAATTAGGGTTAATAATGGGCGCAACCAAGATGCGACTGCAAAAAGTCTACTTGTCCAAAGTAGAAACAGGATGTAGTGCCTACTTTAAAAGATCGACACTAAAAAAAAGGCAAAGTAGTTACGGCTTTCAAGTTGTTGCAAAAAGTTATTTTCTATACATTATTATATCAGATGTTGCTATGATGACACAAACTTTTGTGGTCAAAATTAAAGTTATAATGTACTTTTCGGATATACTTGTTTGCGACTTCAATGAAGTTTAACTTTCTATTGGTAATTAAGTAATATACGAAAGTCAGGGCGACAACGAAATAACGATAAAAAATACTCTGCCAATATATGGGCCCCTAAGCTCACACTAGGTACTATAGTTATAGTGTACGTGTGAGGTAATATAACTAAAAACTGAAATATATTTTATTCAACTCCAGACTAAATTACCTTTTGTTTGATACCACACAAGCCATGTTTTGACTTAAACTCAAATTTTTGAAATCTACCCCCACCCTTACAAAAAAAATAAAAACTAAAATGTATTTTGTTAAAGTCCGGACTCAATTACCTTTCGTTTAATATCACACACGCCATATTTTCACATAAACTCTAATTTTTGAAATCTACTCCCACCCTTTTATTTGGTTTGTGTTCGGTGGATTTTGTTCATTTTTAAATGGGACCATCTCGACCTAAGACCCAGCCTAGGTACCAAATTTCATTAAAATCGGCCAAGCGGTTTTTGAGTTATGCGCGTTGGTCGTTACAGACAGACATACAGACACACAGACAGACAGACAGACAGACAGACAGACAGACATACAGACAGACAGACAGACAGACAGACAGACGGCGCAACAAAAAAGTTTCAAAATCATCTGAAACGCAAAGATATATAAAAAATTTTGAAATCGGAGCAACTTTTTTTTTCTCGAAAAAATTAGGATCACCATAGCTCACACTACTATAGTATAGTATATGTGTGAGCTAAAAGTAAAACTTTGGCAACGTCCTATCCTGGTAGAGAAGACTATCAGAATAGACTATCAACAAACAATACTAAGAAGTAGTTTAGAGGGTCTTTCTTTACGAAAGCTCTACTTTTTCGTAATATTAGATAGGAGAGAACTACAAAGTGACAAATTTTTGTTGAGATCACCACATTTCTACCATAAGATAATAGAAAGTATGTAGCAGCTGCTATAAATATTAAGTTTTGCTTTATGTTATTCTGTTATTAATTTTCAACTTATTTTGCTTAATTTTTGGATAATATCCAGTAAGAATAGTTTTGGTTTTTAAACTATTAAAAAAAACGCGAAAATATCTAAGGCAACTCTGACACATTTCGGATAGTCGAAATACTTTACTACTTACTTTGTTTTTCAGACACGACGCCGACGGTTGGATCTTATTAATGAGAGGGTCTTATATCCCTCATCCACCTTACATTATATTATGTTTAAACCCGATTCCCTGGAAATGTGAACCTATTTTCTTCCGGTGATAACAAAATGTTTTTTACTTTGACTTTTTAAAGAAATTCACCCTCCCAAAATGTAGGATGAGATACGCCGCCGTTCTATGTTGCGTATATAGGTACCTCGGTAACCTAAATAATCATTGTTCTGGAGGGATCGGGCGCGTAGCTGAATACAGCCCAAAATAACTTGGAATAATGGACAGTTTGCATAGGGTGATCCTATAATATATCCCTTAAAATCTTCAATATTTTGGCCAAAAATACCAAAAACTAACTTAACAATAAAACTGTTTAGTTATATATTTTTTAAAGCTAAATAATGGCACCTTAAAATTCCAGCATGATTAGCTTTATTGCCAAAGCAGGCTTCGAAATATCGTTGTTTGAATTTGACATTTTCTGACCATGAACAATTGATTTTTTATTGTTTATTATTTTTCACTAACTTTAATGTGCTATTTCTAAAAAGTGCGAAAAATTTAAGAATGGCTTTTTTAACTAAAGGTAAGTAGATTCTTTCTTGATAATTTCAGTCAGAGGGATTTTAAACTTATTTTTTAAATACCAATAATACAAAAATTGTGTAAGAAATGTATGATTTTTTTTTTCGATATTTCATTGGACTAACAAAAAGGTTTAACGAACTTTTAAATAAATTTTTGTGAAAATATTTTTGTCCTAATTTGTACGTTCCGGAGTACATAAACTTTTGGTGTGAAAAGGTGCGACAGTCTTCAAGTTCGTTATAGTGCATTTTAATTTATGTTTCCGTGTGTCTTCAATTTAGATAGTAATGAGCAAAGTACCTTAAAAGAAGCAGAATAAATCATAGATATCAAAACTCCTGTGTTAGCAATGAACTTTAAAAATCAAGGCAAAAATTCAAGATGTACCCCACAATAGATAGGAAATTAATAGAAACTGCAAACACTTAAAGCAGGCACAACGGTTATGAAGTATTTGGAGGATCTAAATTCACATATAGAATATAATTTTTATTGGGGGAGGGAAAGAACAGTTTAGAATGGAGGGGCGGGGGTAAACTAGGTAAAAAAAAATCAAATTCGACAGGTGACACATCGATTAATTAAGGTGCTAAAACAAAAAATAATAGGTTTTAAATGTTTAACTTGATTCTATCACCCCCTGGTAGTCCACGCTAAAATATGATGATAAATATAAATTTATCCTGGATTTAAATCATTCATCGGGATCATCCCCTCTTTTACACCCTGTATGTGGAGGTAAGAACTTCACTTTTTATGAACATTAAAAGTTTTTAATGCAATATTAGGTATTGCTATCCGCTGAATCCAACCAGAACGAGAAAAAGTGTTTCGCATCCCCCTGGGAGGGGGAGGCGTGGGAGTGGGAGTCTATAAATAAATTTTGTATGGAAATTACTATAGGCACGACTAACCTTCTACATGAATTTTTATTTTGGTCTTTACGGCTTCCCCTCTAAGGAAGGAAAGAGGGGTGCTGGGGCAAGGTCGTACCAACCCAAAACCAGAAGAGGGGGCAGGTTTCTGAATTCCATGGCCTTCTTAATTTAAAGAGGGGGGGAATTCATAATCTAATAAAATTTTAAGGTCTAATTTAAAAAAAAAAACCGGTTTAAAAGGGGGACAGCTCAACAACTGCCCTTCTCCCCCCTTGGATACGCCTTTGTGCTAAAGGTGACTTAAGGGATAATTGAGTGAATTATTATTTTTATTTTCTTGGTTGAATTTGGCAAATAAAAAATGTTTCATGATAAACTGTTAATGTCCATTAAAAAAGTAAAGTTTTGAACCCCAAATAAACGGGGTAAAAGGGAGGATGAGGTGACTGAGGCGGTGCGTGAGGTTTAAAAGTGGCGGTTTGGCAAAGTAGGGAACAAAGACAAATTTTTAAAAAGGTGGTAAAATATGGTCTTTTGTAACACACTTCTTTTTATTTTTATATACAAGTTCGATGCGTCTGTCTTTTTTATTGTCAAAACATTCAATCATTTTCTATCACTTAAATATTACAAAATTAAAAATGCCAAAAAACAAAATAAATATTTACTTATAAAAGTACCCTAATACCGTACATTGTGTAAACACACAACTAGGTACAAGTTTGCAGTTCTCATTTGTTTTTAATATAAACGGGAGACTACCCCGATTTTGCATAGCTGCGACGTCACTTGAATAGTTCTATCCTTTTAATTATGTGGTACAATCTGTATTAATCCGTTCTTTATTTGGGGTAGTTTGATTAACAGACCCGACAAAATCTACCGCGCCTCTACACCGCGCCCAGCACACCACGAGAAGAGACCGAATAGCAAACAACGATATTAAGAGCTCAGGCTTACACCCGAGTAGAGCATTGTACCAATTATACAAATGCTGTAGGCATGTAGCTTCCTAATTTGTGAGAAAAAAAAGGACAAAAATATTCTGTAGTAAAAAATATATATTACAGCACTCAAAATTAGCCGGTGCTGCAGCCCCGCAGCCCTTATTGAATAACCGCCACTGCTGAATGGTTACAAAACTTTTTCTTCCTTATATTTTAGTTTTGCGGACCAAAATACTTAAGAATATATATAATATTTTGAATTTATATAATAGATCAAATTTTACCCCCCGGGGGTAGGGGGGGGGGGTTATAGGGGAAAATTCGATAATTGAATTTTTTTTGGGGGAACTAGGTTTTAGCGCACCAAAATTAGGAGGATTTGTGGAGTATACACCCTGAGTTTTGCAATTATATTTTTTATGAGGCTGTGGAAATTGTAGACCATATTAAAAATAATACACTTTTTTATAGGGCTTTTAGGCAGTATAAATCACGATATTGGTAGTGGCAAAAGTGGAGGGTAATAAAAATTACTTTTTAATGGTATATTAGCGATTTAGACTTCTTTATTGATTTGCGTTTAACTGATTATATGGAGAGTTTAACTGTAAAAGTCTATTTTTGGCCAAAACATTGATTAATCTTCCAGTATAGTTTTTCTAAAAATGAAAAATGCAGAGTTCTTGATTTCAAAAAAGAAAAATTTAAAGATTCTTCATTTTTTTTTTGGAATTAGATTCTTATGGATCAGGAAAAATGTAGTAGTTCTATAGAAGCAAATAAGCAGTGCATCATCAAACAGAATTATTATAAAAATAATAACAAACTTTTATGAGTGTGTTGGAAAATTTATAATGATTAATAAAAAAATTTGTTAGCAAATTCTTAAAACAGCATAGCTCGTAGACACCATAACAAAATAAATGGATCCATGACGGATCTGATACCTTCCTAGCTAGCCCTTTAACACACTTTAAGTGAACTTCATGATATATCAGCCATGAAAACAGTTTTTTTCTAAATATCTCAGAAACGAAAGCTCCTACAAAGTTTTATATTCTGGAAAACGCATATTGATGCGATACTGGCTTCACAAATTAGCATTTTTAAAAAATTTGTCAAAAAACTGTCATTAGCAGTAATGGATTTTAACCAAAATCTAATCAGCTCGTTTCATTGTCAAACACTATTTTGCCTGAAAATTTCATAACAATCGGTTCAGCGGTTTAGGAGCTATCGTGTTACGGACGGACATACACACACACAAACACAGACATGACATGACGAAATTGCTTAGAGGTCAAAATACACCCAAATAACACATTTTCGGCGTCATCTCAAAAAAATTGTTTTCGTCAAAAAGAATACTTTGCTGCGCGGGCTAGGAAGGTAAAAATTTTTGAACGCCCTCGATCACCATAGAGCAGGGATCATTCTAAAATTATGTAAAGCTCAAGGGTGGACGAAGGGTTTAGCCGCTATTTTGATTTTTTTTTTCGGGTTTTGTTGGCGATTTTTGGGGCTTTATAGCTTTAACTGTCACTTTTATTCTTGATGTTTATACATTTTATCCCCAATCCATTATTATACATCCCTGATTTTAACCTCTTTCGCTAGTCCGTTACTTGTCGTCCCAGGGATAAAAAGAAAATTTTATCCCTAAAATGAGGAATAAAAAGTGCGCTTTTTATTCCTATATTGTGAAAATATAATTTAAAAGGTACTAGGTAATACTAGCTTATTTATATTATAGGTTGGCAAGCGGGTAAATTCTTTTTGCTAATTTATTGACCAATAAAGTGTCACGGCTCGCATTAAACAAACAAAAAACGCGTTAGATTAATGCTTTCTCCTGTTAAAATATTTGCCTGCATCTGGGCGTTATGGGAAAGTATTTTTTTTATAGATAAATAAAATGTAGGTACTTTTTTCTAAATATGATTACTTGTTTAGCGTCACAAAAAATTATTATAGAAAATTGACGAAACGTGACGTACCGATTTGATTCATTAATATTGGCAAACCAGTCGCGACCACTTTGGTTTTCTATTTAAATTCGTTCCACTTTTATTTTTACACTTTGCTAAATATTCCAAATTTAAACTGTATTAACCTTCCAGCGGGTGATCTTTTGCAAAATTTACGAAAAAT